>JAADXM010000661.1:0-15362 GCA_023337775.1 Pythium aquatile | reverse complement strand
TTTTCCAAGGACGTCGCCGGCAACGAGATGACGTACTTGGCAGTGCAAGGCCCGCTGTTCATCCTCGTCACGTTGCTGGTCGACATGTACAAGACCGGAGAGCTCTCGTTGTGTGGACTGGACGTGCGCCCGTGGCTCGAGAGATGCAAGTCCAAGCTACGAGCGCCACGGCCACGCGTCAAGACACGAGCCAAGCAGACCAACGACGACGTCGCCAAGCAGCCGAGAAAGCAGACGCTGCTGCTTGACGACGCGGACGTCCGCGCCGAGAGAGCGCGCGTGTTGACGGAAGCGAAGCAGGGAGAAAGCAAGGACGTCGTGCGGATCACGGAGCTCTGTAAGACCTATCCAAACGGCAAACGCGCACTCACGAACCTCACGTTCGGGCTCACTCGAGGCGACTGCTTCGGCTTCCTGGGTATCAACGGCGCTGGCAAGACCACGACGATGAAGATCCTCACGGGAGACCTGCTGCCTTCCCAGGGCACGGCCACGCTCAACGGCTACGACATCCTCAAAGACGGCTCCCATGTGCGGCAGAGCATCGGGTACTGTCCTCAGTTCGACGGACTGCTGGATCTGCTCACGGTGCGTGAACACTTGGAGCTCTTCGGGCGACTCAAGGGCTTCACGGGCCAGGACCTCCAAGGCCAAGTGCGGCAGCTCATCAACCAGTTCCAGCTCAACGCCTTTGAATGCAAGCTCGCGATCAGCCTCAGCGGCGGCAACAAACGCAAGCTTTCCGTGGCGATCGCGATGCTGGGCGACCCAGAGTTGCTGTTCCTGGACGAGCCGTCGACGGGCATGGACCCGTTCTCGAGGCGGTTCATGTGGGACATTATCCTGCGTGTGTCCGTGCAGTCGCGCAAGTCCACGATCATGCTGACGACCCACTCGATGGAAGAGTGCGAGGCGCTGTGCAACCGCGCGGGCATCATGGTCGGCGGCAAACTGCAGTGTTTCGGCACGATCCCGCACTTGAAAGACCGCTTCGGCGAAGGGTTCTTGTTGGAATGCAAGCTGGAGACGGCCAGCGAAGGCTTCGTGGGCGTCGTGGTGGACAAATTGGAGCCCACAGGACTCGTATACCGCACGGCCGAAGGCGTGCTGATCGACAGTAGCAAACTGGCTGTGGCGTGCGAAGCGCTCGCGTCTCCGGAGCGTGTCAAGTGGGTTCTCGCGTACGGCAGCGGCATTCACGGGAACCACACGGCCGACTCGGGATTCCACGAGCAGCTACAGCGTAGCGCGTCGTCACTCGAGGACGCTGGCTCGCTGGACGCACACGAGTTCGTCGCCTGGTGGCTGCTGAAAGACCGCGTGGCGTCGCTCGCGATGTTCTTGGAGAGCCACTTCGGCTCGCACGGAAGCGTGGTGATGGTGGAGCGACAGCTCGACTTCTGCCGCTTCAAGCTCACGCCGTCACGACGAACGCCCACCCAGACTACGGTCCAGCCATTCACGTTGGCGCGCACATTCCGACTGATTGAAGACGCTCGTTCTGAGCTTTGCATCAAGGAGTATTCCATCTCTCAGACAAGCCTCGAGCAGATCTTCAACCGTTTTGCCCGGCAGCAGGAAGCACAAGAGTTCGCAGATGAAAAACTACTCCCAGTCGGGCCAGATGCGCCTCCGTATCGCTCTATAAGGACACACTCGAGGAAGCAGTGAGCCTTCGGCTGGACGAATGTGCAGTTCGGATAAGAAGGTGAAATGGCAGCTCGATTGGTGTGCTGAGACCACCAAAGCTACGGAGTAGTAGTCTTGAAGGCACCAATTGCCTCTAGATAGTAGAAGAAGGTGGTTCTACTGCATTCACTGAGATGGCGTCGCTGGTCCGCTGAGATACACGTTGAAAACAAACGTCTGTGCGTTTGGTGCGACTGCTGGATTCACAGCACACAGTCGCATTTGCAGTTGCCATTGGAGCAGAAGTACTCAAAGTCGCGCTGTGCTTGAGCTCCGCCTCTCGCAGCGCCGCCGTCATCTCCGCAACTGCGCCTTCAGTCGCTCCGCCGTGGAACTCAGAGCCTCGCGCTTGTCTTTCCACTGCTTGAGCTCATCGTCTCGCTCTCGCAGCTTCGTCTGAACCTCCACGAGTCGATCGGACCCGTCAGGCGTTGGTTCCTCGACTGCTCGCTCGGCCACCGCGTGCTCTACGCGCTGCTCCTCTGAGTAATAACCCAACCTCTCCTCATCCCAACTGTCGTCATCGTCGTCTTGGTTATTGTATCGTCCCCACGGAAGAGGACGGTCGCGATCCTCGATCTCTTGCTTGATTGTATCAACAAGCTTCCAGCGTTTCGCCTGAACTTGGTATTCGGCGCCGATCTCACGCGTGTGTGGGCGTGCAGGGTACCGAACGGCGGCCTCACGCCTCTTTTGTTCATCTCACTCGAGCTCGAGGTGGATCGTGTGGTTCGTGTACTGACGCAGCGAGTACACGCCACGGGCGTTGGGAAAACGAGTGAGAAACGCTTTGTACAGCCGTCACCACTGCTGTTTACCCAGCGGCACAGCACGATACGGCTCCATCTGAGTGAGGATCCACGTTGACTGTGCGGCGAGGTTGGCGAGCTGTACGATGGTCGACATACAGCCGCTCCTTCTCCTCCCCCTGCTTCTCCTCCTCCTCCTGCGTCTCCTCCTCTTCATCCTCAGCCTCCTCCTCCTCGCACTCTCCCCAGACAACGCAGCCTGGATACAGTCGCTGCCGCGCCCCGACCTGTCGGACGAGCGCGTTGACCGCGCCATCGCGTGAGCGTATCGACCTGGGGTCGTCGAAGGGGAACTGCCTCTTCACCTGTGCTAGCTCCTCCTTGTACTGGTCGTACTCGACGCGGATCGCCTGGTGCTTGTACGGCTTGAGCGTCGGCTTGGGCTGACTGCGGAACCCCCGGTGGAATGAGCCGGAAAGGCGCCATTTGCAAGCCGATGTACGACGACTGAGCCTCCGTGAAGGCGAACGCATGGGCGGACGCAGCGGGCTCCGTGCCACGAGCTTCGCGCTCCCGCTTTCTATCAACCACCATCGAAGAATCTCCGTCACCATCAACGGAGACCGTCAAGGAGAAAGGCGGTTTACCCCCTATGATTAGCTAAATATTGATCAATTTCAGCCAATCGAAGCATTCACACATTCCGAGAGCTTTAATTGGCTGTAAATATCTTCAAATACATCCCATTGGCTGATAATGCTGATGCCTTAGAGCCCAAGAACCCCGAATCCTGGATTCCTGTGCTCCCCCGTGAGACCTCCCAGCCCCCATCCGCTCCTCAATCGCCATCGCTGAGAAAGGCGGTCTCTCTAAGACATGAGCTACTACGCTGGGGACTCCACTGCGGGCGACGACGCCTCTGCGTCCTCCTCCTCCCTGCGCCTGAGCGACCGCGTGCCCGTGGCCGTGCGGGAGGCCGTGCGCGACTTCCGCGCGTCTCCGGGCAACGTGCTGCTGCCTCCACGCCACGGAGAGACGTCGTTCATCTACGCGTACGGCGTGCGGCTGTGCGAGACGGCGCGGCCAGACTCCGTCTTCTGGGTCTGCCTGGCGTCCGAGTGCTGTCGCCGCAACCCGACGCCGCAGATGCTGTCGGCCGGCAAGACCTCAAAGGCCACGCGCCACTTGCACCTCGTGCACAACCGCTCGTCCACGCGCAGCGACGCCGACAGCCACACAGCCGCCGCCTCTGGCTCAGCAGGAGAGGCGGCTCGCGTGACGGGCAGCAAGCGCAGCCTACAGGAGCTGCAGCAGCTGGATCTCACCCAGTACCAGCCAGTCCGCCTGTACGTGCTGCTGGCCACGCTGCGCGTCGTGCACAACGATCTTCCGTTCGCTCTCGACGCGCTGGACGAGTCGGCGCTGCTCAAGGAGCTGTCCATCAAGCAGGAGATGCGGCTGGCTCACGTAGATGCCTCCGTTGTACGTCACACAGTCACGGAGCTGTACGCCGCCACGCGTCGAGAGATCTTTGGGTGGCTGGACGACAACGTCGGCCGCGCGGCGTCCTTCGCCATCTCCATAGGCGTGGTCAACGCCAGCGACAAGGCCTCTCAGCTCTCGAGCGACGAGTACATGGGCGTGCGCGTCTCCCTCGTGGACGGCCAGTTCACTCCGCGGTCGTTTCTACTGGCCGTGCGTCCGTGTCCGTCTCGGCTCCGCAGCAAGGGCCTGCGAGGTCCGCTGCAGCGGTGGCTGGACAGCGTGCTGCAGGACTTTGGGCTCGAGAGGAAGAACGTGTTCGTCGTCACTAGTGATGGCGGTGACGGTGTCCAGTCGGTAGCGAAGCAGGGCACGTGGCTGCCGAGTCTGCCGTTCCTTACAAACGCGGCCACGAAGGAGGCGTGTGGACTCGTGGAGGACCCAGCCACGTCCGAGAACCCGGCGCTCACGGCGCTGGCTCGGCGTCTACTGCTGACGATCTACCAGACCAAGAACGCCGACGCACTGGGGGTGCTGTACCGTGAGATGCGCAACACGCTGTACGAACACCCACCACACTCTCTCGGTTTGGCTGAAGGCGGCGACGACGCAGCGAGATTGCCTCGCATCTTGAGTCTCAGTGACACGATCGAGCGCGTGCTGGGCTCGTGGGAGTCGCTGGAAGACTGGTACAGCCGCCCTCGCCGCCTCGTGACGCTGGCGTTCCCACTCGCGCGTGACTATACTGTGCTATGTCAGCTTCTGTCGCTGCTCAAGCCACTCAAGAACGTCTCCAAGCGCAGCGACGCGCATGGCCCCACGCAGGTCGAGACGTTTGTTACACTACTGGCTCTGCGACGCAGTGTTCTCGACTGCTCGGTGCCTCTGAAGGACTACCGCTCCGAGAGAGAAGCGCCGCTGTACATCACGCCGATGGATCTCACGCCGCTCGTGGTGTCCACACGGAGACTGCTGCGAGACAAGCTCGACGCCAGCTTCTTCCGCAAGTACACGGAAAACAGCAGCGACCCGCTGGTCTTCGAGATGCAGTTGCTGCTGCACCCGATGCTCAAGCGCACGCTGGACATGGGCTTCCGCCAGGTCGTGATCATGTGCAATCTGGACAGCGGCAAGTCTCTGGAAGCCGCCGAGGACGCGTTCGACGAGATCAAGGACCTCATCCAGCGTAAGCTCACGACTCTCATGCGTACGATGGGCGCGAGCTCTCCAGGCACGACGACTGCCGCTCGGTCGTCGACTGCGGCCGCGGTGTACTCGTCGGAGATCGACGACATGATGTCCATGACCAGCTACGCGAGTACTGTCGGCTCGCAGCGGCGACCAGCGCCTACGGAGGACGGAAACGAGACGGACAAGTACGCGGAAGAGCTGTTCCTGTGGCTGCGCGACCCGTCCCGACTCGCGAGCGACGCCGACGGACGCCCCGAGTCCGTGCTGTCGTTCTGGCGGCGCCAGGCCGCTGACGCGCGGTACTCAAGTCTCAGTGCCGTCGTCAAGGTGCTGTTTGCACCGCCGCCGTCGTCACGAGACATCCAAGCGGACCTCGAGATGGCGAAGACGACGGTGGCGGCGAGACGCGGGGAGCAGAACGCCGCGCAGTTCGTGGACATGTGCGCCTTCCTCAACAGCAACCGCGAGCACATCGACCTGGAGCAGATCTCAGTGATCTCCAAGGCGTCGATTTACGACCACCTGCCGTCTACGTCTGCCGTGGAAACGAACGCCCAGCACGCACCCGAGATCGACGACTTCGTCGCGAGCTGTCTGGCGGAGGCGCAGCCGTGAGGCGTGAGAGAGTAGGAGTCATAAGCAGTCAAGAGCATCCATCGTGGTGGAATGGCGTCATAGTTACACAATGCGGGCTTCTGACTCAGATTCCTGTTACGGAGCTTACTGCACCACGCGCCGAGCCTGGCTGCCGATCTAGATGCAGGTCGACCACGAACGTGACGCCATTCGCCGCCCGCTGCGGGACGACAGCCACGGGAGCTGGGGCAGGGACAGTCGAAGGGAGTAGTGTGGGCGTCGCTGCTGCTGCTCTCGCGTCTTGCAGCTCTCAAACCGCTGCTTCCACTGCTGGGTCTCACGCTCCTTCTCCGCTGCCAGCGCCTCCACCGGCGCCACTCGTGCTCGCTGTAGATCGACCAGCGTTTCTGACTTTGCGTTCAGTGTCATCTTGCGCTGCCTCCGCTTCTGCGTGTGTGGCGGTTGTGGTGGCTTGGGAAGGGAAGGTCTCAGATGAAAGCCACGGTATCATACACATCAGGAGAGGATCATGTTCACGTTGTGAGTGGCTGTGTGTGTCTGCCGTGTCCTAGACAACCGTCGCTTAGACTGGAGGACGACGGCTCCGCCACGCTACGCCCACTACAACGTCACAGCTTATCAAGGACCTTTCAAGCGATGGAGCCACGACGTGCCTAAAGAGTCTCCTCCACATTGCCTCCGTCGTCCTCGTCGAGTTCATTGGCCCAGAGCGTGAGGTTGTCGCGAAGCAACTGCATGATGAGCGTGCTGTCCTTGTACGAGTCGTCCGCTAGCGTGTCCAGCTCCGCGATGGCGTCGTCGAACGCCTGCTTCGCCAGCTTACACGCCGCCCGCGTGTCCCTGAGGATGTCGTAGTGGAACACCGAGTGGTTGAGCGCGAGGCCGAGCCGCGTCACGCTCGTGGGCACCAACTCGGCCTGTGCGATCTCTTGCGCCGACGCATAGTCACGCAGTGCTTCAGCCACCACACGTGCACGCTGAGCCTTGTCGTCAGTCATGTATTCGGCCATGTAGCGGCCGTAGTCGCCCTTCATCTTGTTGTAGAAGACCTTGGCGTCCGTGCTCTCAGCCCGTGGGAGCAGCTTCTCGTCCACGAGTGCGACGAGCTCCTGGCAGATCTGCGTGAGCTCGTCCTCGATCTTCATACGCAGCTTCGCACTGAGCAAGCCGTGGTCGGCGTCGCGCAGCTTGTCGTACTTCTCGATGGACGAGACGATGCGCCACGACGCGCGACGCATGCCCGCGACGTTCTTGTACGCGACCGAGAGCAGGTTGCGCTCCTCCGGCGTCAGCTCCGTCGTCGCAGCCGCCGCCAGCGACTTGACATGCTCTGCCATTTCCTCATAGCTGTAGATAAACAACATCAGACAACCAAAGGGAGAAGACGAGGATGGCATATCAAGACGCACCGCTCGGCGTCTTCGGCGAGCTTGGCGAGGAACTCGAGTCCTTCACGGTCCATGCTTGATGCTCTTGCGATGCAGTTTGCGGAATGAACAGTGGAGGGGTCTGTGGTCCGGACCCAACACCCACCAACCAGCGCATCGGGTGGCTCACGCGCCTCCCGAACAAGCGCGTTCGTGCCCATGCGTGGAAGTCAGCAGCGCGTCAGTCAGGTCAGGAGATCTTCTCGTGGGGTGTTGTTGCTGTGTACCAACATTCCGGAGTCAAGTGTAGCCATTTACCATCATTCGACTTGTGGCCCAAAGTTTGATGAGCTCATGTTGTGGTTGTTCAAGTTGAAGGGCTGGGTGCGCTGGCAGCGGCAGCAGCCAATGGACGTGCAGGGATCTCCAGAGCAGGACGCGTCACGTGCTGCCGGAGGACCAAGTACAGTGCTCTGAGGTTAGCCACGCCAGTACTGTAGTGTCGACTACTGAATGCAACGGATCCGAAAGGCGCGGAGAAAGATGGGCGCACGAAAGCAGAGTGTTCGTTATGACTCGTAGAAGGAGTGTTCTCGACGTGGAGCTCGTGGAGTCATCCTGCCGACCTGGTCGCAAGTACGACCAGGGAGGACGCCTGCTACACTTGCAGCACACCACCGACCCTCATACTGCTACTGCCGTGTCCTACACACTGTAAGAACTCTTACAGTCTCTGCTACTCGTCGTCTTGCTCGCTGGTCCAAAGCGCGAGGTTGTCGCGCAGCAGCTGCATCACCAGCGTCGAGTCGCGGTAGCTCTCCTCCGTCAGGATGTCGAGCTCCGCGATCGCGTCGTCGAACGCCTGCTTGGCCAATTGGCACGCCTTGTCCGGCGTGTTGAGCAGGTCGTACACAAACACCGAGAAGTTGAGCGCTAGGCCCAAGCGGATCGGGTGCGTGGGCGTGAGCTCGGCCATCGCCAGCGTCGTGGACTTGACGTACTGCTCCATGCCGAGCTTGATGGTATCTTCACGCTGCTGGCCCTCCTGCACCTCAGCCAAGTAGCGGTAGTAGTCGCCCATGGACTTGTGGAGGAAGATGCGGCCTTCCTCCGAGCCTGTGGCTGGAAGAAGCCGTTTGGCCACGAGTCCCTGGTGCTGCTGGCAGATCGCCGCGATCTCGTCGGCGATGGTCTCACGGTAGCTCTTGATACGAGCGAGCTGCGTGGCGTCGCTGGTCTTGGTCTCCATGCACGAGACGACGCGCCACGCCGCCCGCTTGGAGCCGACGACGTTCTTGAAGGCCACGGCCAACAGGTTGCGCTCCTCGACCGTGAGCTCCTCGTCCACGGTCGTGGCGATGGCTGTCGTGTGCTCCAACATCTCGTCGTAGCGCTCAGCCTGCTCCGTGAGGCGAGCGAGGAAGACGAGAGCACTGCGGTCCATGGCAGCGGTGGACATGGTCAGAGGATGTTGGTGGTTTGGGGATTGTTGGTGTTTTGAAAACTGGCCGACACTTGGATGTTGGTGTTGGCAGTGTTGGCGATTTCTCCAACAACTCGACGGTAAGGCGTTGGTGGTTGGTTGGCGTTGTCGTAGAGTTGGCGATTGGGCACGCTGGCACCAACATTCCAGGATCTCAACTTCAACTTTATCGCCAACATTCCGCGAACGGCGCGTCACTCCAATCACCAGCGAACACGTCGCCTTGAAACGCAGCGGCACTTTGGAGTGTGGGCCACACCAGATATGCAACTTCAGTACCAATACATTGGTACTGGATCGTACCAGGTACATGGTACACATTGAATTATCAGAGTGTGCCATGTTTGTGGTGCGGGTCCCGCTGTGCAGTCAGACGATGACCGCGGCAGAAGCACCCATCGACGTACGCCACGCTTTTCTCCGCCTGTTGTCTTGCGCTGACTGGCGCGTGGCTCGCGTCAGACGCACGCACAGCCAGCAGATCAACCAGTCACCTATAAACAGGACCTTGAAATTTCCGCATTCCAGGTGGCAGCGTCCGTCTATAACCGATTATTAGCCAATTAAAAGCCCGTAATTTCTAATTCCATCCAATCAAATAGCTATGTATGTAAAGTCAAGTCGCGGACTCACCACGCACATGCTGAGTCCAGTCGCTGTCTGCCTTTCTCACTGATGTTGAGTCGAGAGCCGAACCGACATGCTAATCGTGACAGGCTTACCTCGTTCTCCTCTCTGTGGCTGAGTCCTTCTCGCTTTTACTCGACGAGTCTCCATGTTGGTCTCGTTCCTATCGGCCACACTGGCGTCTCTCTGCGGACGATCGAGTCCCACACAAGTCGCAGACGCCTCCACTTCACACGACTCGCTCCCTTGTTTGGATACGACCAGCTCAACAGCACGGCGACAAGCGGAAGCCCAGTACGAATCGCTGCCAGCCAGTCCCAGTATGGAAGCCAGTAGCCTCTGCATGTCATGGTGACAGACTCTCCCAAGCAAACAAGACCGATAGAATCGGTATGTAATCTAGGCATCTACATCAACACGCAAGTAGATTCAGTGAACTCTGCACGCAACACTCTTTGTCTTCGTGTGGCCATGAGCAGATACCAGTCTACTCAGCCCCGCGACCCACAAATGCTACTCGAGAAAGGAGTGGTGGTGGTCCCCTCTTTGACGGGATCGATCTTGACCTTCGCCACATCGAAGCCTGATACGCGTGCCATGACAGACATGATGCTTGGTGTGGACTTTACCGCCAACACTGGTACTTTTGGTGATGAAGGGGCGACACTTACACACACACAGGTGACGCCTGGTGCGTTGACACTCGTAGCCACCGATCCAGGGGTGGTCGCTTGCTTCGCTGGAGAGTCCAATTCAACTGATCAAGTAGTGCCCCTCAAAACGGTGGTGCGGGCAGATAGGAAGCAAAGGATTATTGTATCATTCAGACGTACGAGACAGCTACTACTTAGATACGACACTTGAGGCGACGACAGGAAACACATTGGAAGCTCTTACGCCTGGAAGATTCCGTCCGGCGTGTGCTGCACGCCCGTCAGCGCCGCGTTCGAGTTATGGATCGTGTCACTGATCAACGCGATCGGCTTCATCAGGTTCGGAAACGCCGCGTAGAGTGGACCGAGCAGGCCTCCTGGGCTCTTGACCTTAGCTGGCGCTGCTGGGGAGACTGTTCCAGGAGCTGAGGCGGCAGCCACCGGCATTTGGGTCATCGTGTTCATGTTGCCTGTCACCGTCGCAGTCGCAGTGTTTGATAGTGGTGAGCCGTCAGCCGCGTGAGGGCCGTCGTGCTGCGCGCGTAGGTTGCGGGTGGCTGTGCTCTGGGCAAACACGCCAGTGGCTGAGCTGGATGCGATGCACACGGCGACGATGAGAAGGGAAATTTTGCGGAGACCGAACATGGCGATTTGTGCTGGGGAGATTTGCTTGAACGCGTTGAGGCGTGGGAGGTGGATTGCGATGTGATGAGTTGCACCTCGCACATCCGAGCGCTGGGGATACCCTGTCCGAGGCGACGCTGTTAGTTGGCTATCCTCCAGTGCCGAAAGCGATGCATGCCCGTCACTTTCCTTGGCTGTCCATAGCTTGTTTGTGGCGGCAGCAACAGTCGAATGCCTGCTGCCCAGACGAAGTTTCTACGCGGCTCTCATGGCTGCAGAATCGCGAGCGTACGGTATGGTCCCAGTCACGAGCTGAGACCATGTGGAGCTGGCTGCCCAATGGGTTGACCACATGGAAAGTGGAATGTGGCGCCACGTGGCCATCTCTCCGAGAGTGGAAGCGCTAAACGGCCATCCGTTCACTCCGCCGGCCCCTCAAAGACGGGAGTCGCTAAACATCCCTGTACCCCCATACAAAAAGCAAGTGACGTGCCACTGCAATATAGTTGTCCCATACGAAAACCAAGATGACTGCAAGGAGCAAGAGCTCATGCAGAGGGGGGTTGGGTACACCCCGGAGCATGCTCGATTGCGACCCACGCTGTCCGGAATTCATGATCTTAAAGGTCGATAGCCCCGTAGCGAAGCGGAGGGCGCTATCTCCCGAGCGCTCTAGCGCAGCGGAGCGGAGCGGGCGCGAGCGCTACCCTCGGAGCGAAAGCTCCGCACGGAGGGGCCACTATTGGATTTATTTGCTCTTGTTTTTTGTATGGATGGGTGGGATATTTAGCATTTTAGGGTGGGATGTTTAGCGTCTCCCAGATCGCCATGATATACGTCCAGTCGCGATCTTGTGGGTCCAAGTGTCCGCTGGGGTGTCCACATGTTCATTACTGTAGGAGATAGAGTCCAACATCGTATTTTCTATGCACCTGCACCGCCTCTGTGCAAGCAGCTGTATGTGCTATACACGTATAAGAGCTGGTGGCAAGGAACAAAACCAAGCCGATCTGTCGATCGTACC
This sequence comes from Pythium aquatile, assembly GCA_023337775.1. Classification (NCBI taxonomy): domain Eukaryota; phylum Oomycota; class Peronosporomycetes; order Pythiales; family Pythiaceae; genus Pythium; species Pythium aquatile. Next base: position 3,876 of record JAADXM010000661.1, on the reverse strand, counting down.
TAATCGAACAACCACTGATATCTCTTCCATGCAAAGGCTTGTTGTTCGACCTATGGCCATGGTACTTCCATGTGTGCACACGCGTTTATACGCCAAACTCCTACTATGATTCAAACTATGCCTTCTAGTGGTGGGTAGCTCCCCCTGCCTGGTTTTGCATAAATGAGCTCGGAGGCGTTCCTGTGTGGCCCAAAACCGCCCCGTGTGCGTGGTGGGCAAGCGTCGCTGCCATCGTAAGTGGGTTAAAGCTGGTTCCGCTTGCAACGACGTTTGTGCTTGAGGTGTCGCCTGCGCCAGCAGCGGCGGGGGCTGCATTTGACGATGGAGTCCCTAACGAAAACCCGACGCCCACATTTGCCTTGACAGATCCCGGCCTGATATCGACGCTCCTAGAGAAGGTGAAAGGTGCAAAGTTGATGTTGGTAGTCGGGGCGCCTGCGCTCAAATCCACGCCTGTGTTGGGGATCCAATCGTTGTCTGCGAAGTTGCCAGCACCGTTGGCCCATTGAGCTGCGTTGTTGGCTGCGTCTGAAGCCAGTCGAGCAGCGTCGTTGGCAAGTGGGATCACAGCCGATGAAGGTGTCGAAGCCGCTGCCGACGCTGAAGGTGCCTGGGTGCTGTGGTCCTCGCCGTTGTGTTGTACGCGGAGGTTGCGCCGTTGAAGATCTTGTGCAGAGACGCAGTTTGGAGATGAAACTGCAAGAGCTGCGAGTAGAAGGATCACCGTCTTGGAGGCTTGCATTGACACTGGGTTGGTTGAGTGGGTCACTAGGTGTTGTGCACTACGTCAGTTGAAAAATGGAGTCGCTGGTGGTCATGCCGTAACATTGGTCCCATACTGTCTCTGGGTAGTGAAATCACACGACCTCTGATGCCCTCAGGATGCATGGGCATGAATGAACCAGTCAGGTGTCGTTTGCCACACCAGGAGGCCAAGGACGGGTAGTGAATCCCCTACGTCATTTTGTGGTCGTGGAGCCATCTCATCACAGACGAAAAGTACTGGATCAGCTGAGGCTGATTCCGTCTGTGATGGGATGGAGTCCCCAGACTGCGAGACCCCACGTGGCACGACGCAGCTGAGCATGTTACGAAATGCTGTTGCTTCGAAGTAAAGATTCGCCACGCTGACAATGGACAACATGAACTGTGTCAAGTAGTAGCAAAGCTATAGTACAGATCTATGCTTCCATTGCCATGGATCAAGTCTGCAGAAGTCTGTACGTGTATTTCGAAGTAAGTGTAACCAGGCTAGTGTCGGAGTGATCGCTTTCCTATAAACAGCACACGATAGCAGTTTCTCCCATTGAAATTCACATCTATTCCCACAAAACACGCTCACGTAGCAACACAAAACACCTAAAAGACTCGCTGAGACTGACTGGATGCGATCAGTGGCCGTGGCCGGACGCCTGGTTTGGTCCGTTCGGGTTCGCCTTCATGTACGAGCTCGGAAGCGTGCCGGTGTGGCCCAGGAGAGCGCCGTGGGCCGTGTGCGCCAGCTTAGCAACCGCCGTGATCGGATTCAGGTTCTGCGCGAGCTTGGAGAAGTTGATACCCGACTTTGGTGCCGGCGCAGGGGCAGTGTTCACACTGGTCGACGACGAGCCCGGCACCACGTTCACATTTGACGCAGCCGATCCAGGCACGACGTTCACGTTTGACGAGGCAGACCCAGGTGTGACACCGATGCTCTGGCTAGACGAGCCTGGCACAATGTTCACCTTGGAAGACGCAGAGCCTGGAGTGAAGTTGATGTTCTGGGTCGATGACCCCGGCACGACGTTCACGCTGTTGCTGGCTGAGCCAGGGACGACATTGATGTTCTGGTTGAGCGATCCGGGAACGTAGTTGACGCTCGTGCTTGAGGTGCCCGGTGTGTAGTTGACGCTCGTACTGGCCGAGCCGGGCGTCGTGCTGATCGTGGTCTTCGCAGATCCAGGCGTGACGCTTACGCCGTTCTTGATGTTGCCTGGCGTCGTGCTCACAGTCGTCTGCGCCGATCCAGGTGTGACGCTCACACCTGTCTTCGAAGTGCCTGGTGTCGTGCTCGTGGTGGTGCTACTGCTAGTGGTAGGCGGGCTTGGAGGAGTCGGCATGGTCTCGCTCGTGGACGAAGACGCCGTCGACTGGCTTGGTGGCTCGGCGGCAGTCGTGGTGGCCGGTGGACTCTGGCCCTTCATGCCAGGAGGTGGGTCCATGGCACCAGTCTTGCTGACGCTCTTGACCTTCACACCAGGCGCCGGCACGGACGCTGGCACTGGCGCTGGCACGGATGCAGCGGTCGCTGGGCCACCCTTCATGACCTGCACACACGGCTCGAGACGTCGCGCAGGCACGGCCACTGGAGCCATGACTGGAGACTGTCCGGAGACAGAATCGACGGTGAGCAGCGCGACGATAGCAACGAGGACAGCGACGGACTTCATGATTGCTGGCTAGCTGTGTCTGTTGCTGGAATTCCCTTGGAAGCAAGTTGTAGAATGAGAACAGGCTAGTGAGCCTGGCGTCGCGAGTGATCCACGTCGCGGGAGAAGCCACGAACTAACAGACCTAGGATCCTGAAGAGTCGTCCAGCCAACCCGATGGCCACACGAAAATCTCGACATGAGCGCTTGGAGGCGGTGTCGTTAGCCACAGAGATCGGCGACAGCTCGTGCTCCTCGCTTCTGCATCGCTCAGTGCGTCTTTACGTGAGCTCTTGCAGATCAGGTTAGTATCAGAAGCGCCAAGTCACTATTAATACCAGCTGGGCGTCTGTTGAAGTGGTATGTGGCGGTCGGTTTCATTTCAGTTGTTTCTAGCTTCCACAGCTCACCACGACGCTCCGCCACATGGAACGCCACACCAATGAGGAGGGAGAAGCGACATCATTCGTCTTGACGTTGCTGCTTGTCTTTGGTCGGTGGTGGACGGCGCTTTCATTGTCAGTGTGTGTGCTCGTGAGGTGAAACAGGAGCACAATGCAAGTCGAGCGTACCCCTTGCATTGTGCTCCTGTTTCACTTCAAGCATCTCCATCCAGCTTCTTCAATACCAGTTGGAGGACGGAGACCGTCAGTGTTAATGGCCGTGGCTCACAGAACGGAGAACGAATACGACCAAGCGGTCTCCAGCACAGGATGACTGCGGCATCTGCGCAACCTTTCCCTACAGGTGTACTGCAGTACTCATACTTCACCGAAACAGGACCATGTGGTGGTGAGCTTAGTGATATCCTGCCTCAACGCCGATGCAGCGTCACAGACCGACGACTGGCAGCGATGCCAGTAAAAGTGGCGTGCGATTCGGGGTTTCTACATCGACGCACTTTACTCAATGGCCGTCTTCGAACTGCAGCGTTCTCCTGTGAATGGCGTTTCCCGATAACTTCCAATTTCCGACTTCACGCCGTTCCTACCTCACTGAAACACTCCAGACCATGCGCGTCCTCACTGCTATCAGCTTCCTTCTCGCTGCCACCGCCTTCTTCGTGAATGCCCAGTCCCCAGCCATGACTCCAGTGTCTGGATCTCCAGTTCTCCACACACGAGAGATCACATCGACGGATATCAGCGTCACACCTGGATCGGCCAACACTGGCATCAGCGTGAACCCAGGCTCGGCAAGCACGTCGATTGGTATCCCACCAGGCTCTCCTAGCACGAGTGTCGGAGTGACGCCAGGATCAATGAGCAACAGCGTCAGCATCACGCCAGGCTCGGGCGGTACCGGCATCGGAGTGACACCAGGCTCTATGAGCAACAGCATCAACATCTCCCCGGGATCTTCCACCCAGAACATCAACGTCACGCCAGAATCCATGAGCACCAGCATTGGGGCCCCTCGTCGTCGTCAATGAGCATTACTCCAGGATCGTCGGCGTCATCCATCAATG
>JAADXM010000660.1:0-15373 GCA_023337775.1 Pythium aquatile | reverse complement strand
ACGGCGGCTGAGCCTGAGAAGAAGCTAGATGCTGGGCAGCACGTGAGCAGACCGCCACCAACAGAACAAGAGGAGTTGTTCGCAAGGCTTCGAGAGACGGCAATGATGGTTACAAATGATCCCATGTACCAGCCACAACCAGCGAAGGATGAGAAGCCACAACCACAGGCTGAGACCAAGCTGACTGCTTCAGCTTCCCCTGTGGCTACAGAGAAGCCGACGCTTGAGGAGACCGTGAAGCAGCTTGTCGCCAACGACACGACCTACGACGACCTACCGCCGCTCGAAAGCTGCAGCGAGGACGAAGACGAAGAAGATAGCGACGACGTTCAGGGAAATGCAAGTTCGAAGCCTGCGGTTCCAGTTGTCGAGTCGAGTCCAGTGCCACAGACACCGCTGTTCACAGTCAAAGAGACGATGCTGTGTCGCTCCTACTTGGTGGACGTTGGTGGCGTGGAAGCTAAGAGCGTGGAGCTCTCCTTCCCTTTCTCCTACGGCTTCGTACTGCGCTTTGTGAGTCCTACAGGCGCCTATGAGCTTCGTGTCGACGACCTGGCCAACGAAATCGACACCAACCGCTCGGAATTCCACGTCGCGAGCGAGAACTTGGTCGTGATTCTGTACAAGAAGACTGACGTCGTGGAAGCCACATCATTGCTCGCACCGCCTCCGCCTGTCGTGCGTTTCCAGAACGACTTGCTGTATGAACTGGACTGAGTATGAGCACGTTGTGGGAAAGGAGACCATACGCCAACCAAACAAATCTATTCTGTATTGTATTCATGACACTCAGGCTTTCGTGCTCTTGTTCTTCTTGGTCTTTCGGAACGCCGCGAGCAGCGTCGAGTAGGTCTGCTTGGGCACGTTCGCTGCGTGGCTTGCCAGCTCCTTCTCGACCATGGCCTTGACGCGCTTCTGCTTGCTCTCATCCAGCTCCTTCGTGTCCTTCTCGTCCTGCTCGTCCACGGGCTGGTTGGCCGGGCCCTGGGTCGCCTTCTTACGCTTCTTGTTGGCCTTCTTGCGGTTCTTCTTGAGCTCCTGTGTCTCGTCGTCCTCCGCGGCACTCGCGCCGTTTGTCTGTGGCTTTGGAAGCATCTTGTCCATGAATGACCGGTACAGCGACGTCATCGACGGCAGCACGTGGGCTGGCGCGTCAAACAGAGCGGCGGTCGAGTCGGCGTTCGCACCGACGACACGCTGCTGCTGCTGCTGGCGAGCCAACGCAGCCTGGCGCTTGGACTGGAACTCGTTACGTGCCTGCTTGAACATGGCAGCCAGTGGCGTCATCTCCTCAGCCTCGTCCTTCGCCTGACGACGCTGCTTGCTGTCCAGAGGCTGCTCGCCCACTCGCCAGATATTGGAGATCTCGTCCACAAACAGAATGTCGCCGTTCTTTGGGTGGACGGCCAGCGTCCAGATCGATTCGCTGTCCTTGGCAAACGGAACACGCTGCAGCTTGACCGGCACAGGGCTCTCTGGCTCGAACGTGAGGGCGACGTACTCGCCGTTGTTGACCTTGAGGCCGACGAGGAACGCGTCCGTGTTGGAAGAGGCCGACGACAGGAAGCTGGCGTCCTGTGGCACGACGTAACGCCACCACAGCGACATCGTGAGCAAGTTCCAGACCTGCACCTGCGTCACAGTTTTGAGCACAACGTATGGAGAAGTGTTGCCCGTGAAGAGCACCTGGTGAACCGCCGTACCATCGGCTGACGGCAGCACGCCACGCAGAGCCATGGTGCTCAAGTCCCAGAGCGTCAGCAAGTGGCTGTACGCGACCGCGACAAGCGAGCCGTCACGCGAGAACTGGATCGACGAGATGGCCGTGTCACGGAACTTGACGACCGACTGGCAGTGCCACACGGTCGTGCTCACTTCGTTCGTGATGGCCGGGCCGCTCGACTGCTGGCCAGGCTGCGAGCCCGAGGCCGACGCCGCCGTCACGATCGTCGTCTTCTTCCAGACCTTGAACTCGCCCAGTGCGTCACCAGTGACCACGACGCCAGCCTCGCCGAAGCTCGACGGCGAGTACGCCAGCGACGTCACAGCCGCGTGGCCGTGAGGCGCATCGATGGCCGTGTGCACGTAGAACGTGCCGTTCTCGCGACGCTTCCAGAAGCGCAGCGCCTGCTCGTCACCCGTAGGCGTAGCGTCCGTCGTGCTCGGACGGTGCAGGGTCACAAGCTCCATGCCGTTCGGGCTGAACGCCACCTTCTCGGCCAGAATCTGAGGCAGCTCTTCGTTTTCCGTGCGCGTGACCTGGTTACGCTCCGTGAGCAGCACGCTGTAGAGCACACGGTCCTTGTACGGCTCGTAGAACTGGAGCACACCGGCACTGCACATGCCGTTAAGAGGCACAGCGTTGGTGAGCGGGTCAAACACGAGCTCCTTCCACGGGAGCGATAGACTGGCCTGCTCGCCCGAACGAGCAAGGCCCATCGACTGCCACTCTTCTTCGCGTGTGATTGGGTTGTACTGGAACAGCACGTTGTCCTGAAGCGTGACGGCGTAGCCCGTGCCAGCGTCATCAACACGCGTAGCGATGCACGTGAGTGGGGCCGAGCGACGTGGCAGGTATGCGCGGCGGCCGGTCTCGAGGTGCCACGACACGAGCACGTTCTCCTCACCACCGGAAAGCAGGTTGTTGCCGTCACTGGCGTAGCTCAGGCACTGCACGGCGTGCGAGTGCCAGTGCATCTTGGCGTTCGAGGCCGCGCCCTGGAAGAAGCGGAAGATCTGGCCGAGCGAGTCACCAATCGAAAACTCGAGCGCCACACGCGGGTGCACCGTCACGCAGGTCACGTCACGCAGGTGACTGAGCTTCTGCACGACCACAGCCTTGCCCATACCGGCACCACCGTCCTGGTCACGCACAGCCTTGAGCGTGAACAGACGCGATGCCGCCGCCACGACAATGTAGTCGCCGTGGAAATCAGTCTCCGCAGCCGTCGCCGCTGGAGTCTCGCTCACGTAGCTCTGCATAGCCGCGGCCACAAACGGCACCTTGGTCTGCTCCAGCAGCGTGCGCCCACGGCGCTTCTTCTTCATGTTGAACTCGACCACGGACCAGTGGCTGTTGGTCTCCGTCTCGGTCTCCTTGTTCGCAGCACTGCCGCTGATCACGAGCAGCAGCATGAGCGGCGCGGCCGTACTCGCGCCCATCCACAGGATCGGCGCCTTGGCGTCAAACTCCTGCAGGATCTTCTCCTCGATAAAGTCCCAGACCACGATCTTGCCGTCGGCGTACGACGCGATGAGCTGCAGCGCGTTGTACGGGTGGCGCGCCAGCGCCGTGGCCTCGACGTTCTTCACGCCACTGCCCACGGTCTCACTTAGCTCACTGTCCTGGGATACAGAAGCCGCAGCGCTGGGCAGCGCAGGCTGCTCGGCACGGATGCACTCGTGCAGCACCTGGCCGTTCTTGGTGTTGAGCACGCGCACGACGTGGGCTTCTCGCTGGAAGAGGTACTTGCCATCGGTCGAGTACAGTAGCGTAGGCGCCTGCAGTGTGGAAGAGGAAGAGCTGCCGCTGGTACGAGCATTAAGCAGCTTCGGCGTCATGCTCAGCGCCGCCATGGTGTCTCTGGGGAAGTAGCGAAGGAGATGCGGAAGATGCCACCAAGCGACGTCCCAGGCCAATTGCGTCTTGGCCAGGAAGAGCCGCACCCAATCAATTGGCGGAGCTGCCCGTTTTCACAAAACAAGGTGATATACTTGACAGAGCAGCCACAGTATACAGTATACATTGAACATGTATACCAATCGTTAACTTAAGCGGGTCTCAGTGGTCATGGTCATTGGAAACGAAGAGCTACGGAAAGGACGAGCGAAAATGGCCGACGATCTGGATGCCGAGTTTGCGCTGTTCCAGGCGGAGATAGCGTCGCTGGAGACGACGAAAGAGGTGGAAGAGACCCAAGACAAGTCCACTGGCACCAAGCGCGCGAGAGAAGCAGACGAATCGGCCCAGCAGCCGCCGAGCAAAGTGAAGAAGAGCGAGCCTGTGGTGATCGCAGCCAAGCCCAAGATCTACAGCGCGCCACCACGGCCCGCTCCCGTGCGTAATGAGCCTGTGGAGGCATCCGGTGTGTATGAAGACGAATCTGCGTACGCTGTATCCACTGGCGGGGCGTTGAGCGGCTTCCCAGAGGGCACAACTGGCGAGTACGCGGCGTACGCAGAGGCCGCGAGTGGCGCTGTCAAGCGGTCTCAGCTGCCTATTAACCGCCTGGACATGGCCACGGGCGGGCTCATGTCAGCCGAGGAGTCGCAACTCATGAACATGCAGCAGAGCGTGTACGAGTACGATCCTAGCAAGGCCGCGCGGTCGAAATTGGCGGGGAATGGCGCCGACGGCAGTGGCGGGAAGGCGAAGAAGCCGCTTCGCATGGCCGGAGGAGAAGTGTGGGCGGACGAGACGCTGGCTGACTGGCCGGACAACGACTTCCGGTTGTTCATTGGCGACCTGGGCAATGAAGTCAATGACGAGATCCTGTGCCATGCGTTTAGTCGCTATTCCAGCTTCCAGCGGGCTCGCGTCGTGCGGGATAAGCACACCCACAAGACCAAGGGCTTCGGGTTCGTGAGCTTCGGTGATCCGTTTGACTGCGCCAAGGCGCTGCGTGAGATGAACGGCAAGTATATCGGCAACCGCCCCGTCAAGATCCAGAAGAGCAAATGGCAAGAGCGCAACATCGACGTTGCACGTAAGAAAGCGAAGAAGAAGAGCAAGCACCACTTGTTTGGATGATTGAGAGGTAAGAGTAGCGAAGACACGTGTCTCTGATTGACTGTACAGTACTGAGGACTGTGCGACCGCAATTTACAGCTATTTGAGCGCGTAGTCAGTCGCGGTTGAGTCGACTTTCCTCTGTGCCTTGCCCTTCCACCAGCTACTAGCTGCCTCACGATCCAAGCTCGAGAAGCCCACACTTTCGTCGACATCATAGCTGGAAGACGCAGAGCGAGTTCTCCGCTTGTTGTTGTATTGAGCCAGGATGTCCAGGACAAGCCACGCATCGCGCGTTGGGTGTGGACGACATCCACCTGCAAGTGCAGTCCAATTTCGTGCCCAACCGATAAAGTGGGTACACTTCTCTGTCTTCTGATTGGCTGTAATCACAAAGAATCATCGCTGGACTTTCTTCGAGGCTCGAAATTCCTAGCACGACCCGACCATGGGCAGCACCACGTCAAGGCAAAGGACCTCCCAGCCAAAGCACAGCTTAGATACCAAGCACAGCGCCTTGGATGGGCACCGACTAAGCGAACGGAAGGCGTGGGCCATCGCTCTCACGTGGCGGAACCAACTGCGTGGCTGCGTGCGACTGGAGACCGAGACGGAACACTCGTTTGAAAGCATCATCCCAGTATTCGAGTGGGTCGCGTTCGTCTTCAACGGCTCAGAGGACGTCACACAAGGCCTCACACACGTCAAAGACTTACCGGAGACAGTCGCGTACGCGCGAGCCGCCACCATCGTGTGGTTCGCACTGTCGTGTTGTCCGGGATACAGCGGCACCGAGAATCCTGGGTTCTGGAGGCGAGTCTTCTTCGAGTTCCTGTACCCCAAGGACTTTCCGCCGCTTGAGAAGATGGTTTTGTCCGCTCTCAACCGCAGCGTGTGACCACAGACGCCGTTCGCTTCTTCACGGAGACGGGCAAGCCGTTCCCACGCATCCGACTTGTCGTCGGGAAAGAGAACACGACGACGACGGCCGAGCAGATCTTTTTGGGACACGTACACCAACCAAACAAGTCTCGCGACCGCCAGCTCCGCCGTGTGTTGACCAAGCTGCAGCCATTCATTCGAGGCTCTCACTGGACGCGCCACGTTCCAGTCCAAGCCGATGTAGCACTGTCGCCGATCGAGAAGGCCGTGGCTCTGCTTGAGGAAGCTTCTCGGGCCTTTGGCATGAGAAAAGTAGATCCAGAACCAAGCAAGCATCGGTCGTTCACCACAAACTTGCCTCGACTCGAACTCGTGTCGATGAAGCTCGAACTGCCATACTTTGGATACCTGGATCGACTCGATTCTGCTGCCCCTCTCGGTAGTGTGGGCATCGTGTGTAACGAGGGCTTGTGGAACATCGTGAGAGATCATCGTCTGAGCCGCGGCTTTTTGGATCGGCTCAACTCATCGTCCTCATCGCCGTCGCCGTCCACATCGTATCCTCGCTGGTGTGTTTCTCCGCTCGAGATGGCACAAGTCAACGACTTCTCCACCTCTCAGGCCGCCATCCTGTGCTCAGCTCTGCCTCATCTCACAAGTATCAGGGCGGTGAATCTACCTCCGTTTCGAGAGGCGGCCGAAGAGACTCCCGTGTCAATCGCATCGGACTGGACGTGGCTCGGATACGCCATCTTCCACCCAGACGCAGCCTCTCATTCCGGATTCAGCACGCTTGACCTGCAACTGAATGCTGTTCGTCCAGCCGACGTCGCTGCTCTCCAGTCCATGGCCGTGGGCAACAACCTGCTTGGAGGCAATGTCTCTGGATACCTCGAAGGACGAGTACTGCCGTCAAACGACGTGCTCAAAAGACCGCAGGACGATGACGAAGTACTCTACACGTTCGTGTCAGAGACGTGGGTGAGTCTGTGTGTGCCAGCAGTCGATGCGCTAGAGTACCAAGAGTGGATCTGCGTCGTGGTCCCTGGTTATGGCTCGGGTTGGATTCGTCGCTCCGATATCATCGAAGTCCGATGTCGCGCTCCAGGAAAGTCGTGCATCCGCACACTTCGGATGACATTGTGGTCCGCTACCATCCCCGAAGAGCTGCTCAGGGGTTTCTTGTCCGCTATCGGACGCGACTTGACGAGTCTTGATTTACAAAGCGTGCTGGCCATCCCAACAGACCTCGTGCAGGTGATAATGCGGCATTGTCCTTTGTTGAAGAGTCTTCGCCTCTGTCACGATGGAGCTTTCTGGGCCGATGAGATGCTGGCGACGGAGCGGCCACGCCTAGAGCAGCTAGAACTCACTCTCGACAGAAACTCCTGGCGCGAGATGCGTCTGCAAGAACTCCAACCAGTGTGCTTGCCACATCTCAGGGCGTTGCGCGTGATCACACAAAATCAAGACCACTTCAAGTACATCGAGGAGATTCTCGCGGCATTCCTCGGCGAGAATCGCCGTCTCGAGTATCTCCATTGGTCGTGCGTCACCGACATGTATCCGAAGTGGTTGGACTCGTCGTTTGCTGGCAAGAATGAGGCAACCAAAAAGTTTCTACGGCAGCTCCCAGCTCATCAGCAGCTCTACGAAGGACCATTTCGGCTCGTGTGTCGTCTGGCTTTCCTCAGCGTCATGAGAAGTGAGACCATGCAAAGTCGCATGAGCCGCTTAGGAGACGACGTCGTGAAGCTCGTGTTCCAGTACGCGGCCAGCACTAGCAGGCGAGAAATCGCCATCTTCCCTTGAGCTGGTCGTCTGCATATCGAAGAAATCTCAGTGATTCCATATCCATGGCTTTCATCCCCTCCTCCACACTTCCCAAATCATATCTGATCCGCTGATTCAGTGTGAGTGATTGTCCTCATGAATGAAGAGATCCATCCACCCAACCAACAGATTGAAAATGGCACGCAACCTCCACGATGTGTTCCGCGTGCGGCTCCGCGCGGACGCCTTCCTGCCCGTGGAGACTCAGTGGGCCTTTCGTCTGTACGACAACGAGGCTCAGGTAGATATCGAGCGCCCCGCAGACGCCATCGCTGCCAGCCAACTGCCTTTGGAGGAGCTCAGGAGAGAGCTCATGTTTAAGTACGTCGTCTGTGACTGCGCCGTGGCTGTTTACGAAGCGAGAGGGAGGCCAGATGAACCGAAGACGTATTCGTGTGAGCTGTGCGTTGTGAAGTGCAACGCCAATGGCGATACGCTAGCAGTCTGGTTCAGTTTGATCCTATCTCCAAGCCAAGGCATCACAGGCACGTACCAAGCCATGGCAGATGAGGGTGAAGATCCGGACACAGAAGATGACGGAGACGCAGTCGACAACATGTTACCTGTTGTCGTCTGGTGGCATGCAGCTAGGGAGCCTGTGCAGCTGAGGTTGGCTCCACTGACCTATGGGACGTACACACTCGAAGGCGCCATCTTGGACGACGAAGTCGAAGGCATGCTCGTCCCAGCCATCTTGCACCTCGAGCTTCTACCAGGAGGACAACTGGTTGGGCAAAGCGAAGAGCATTATCGTGAGGCTGGCCCGGAGATGATTGAGTTGATGGGCTCGTGGACACGCAACGGGATCGAGATGTTCAAGAGCTACGGCTTGGGCGACGGCGCCAGCGACATCTTTCTCTACCGCGGTGAGGTCTCCGAATTCAGCTTCAGCGGCCACTGGGTCAACGTGGAAAGCGACGCAGTGCAAGACGTCGAACTCGTGATCTCCCAGCGCTTTGACATGCACGTGACCAAGATGCAGCGCCACTGGAGCCCACTGGAGCACCGCTACTTCCCAGACGACTTCCATGTGGCTGTCAAGCTGTGTCTGTATTCATCGCTGCATGGCGGCAAAGGATCACTGCCTGGTGAGGTGTGGATCCGTGTGTTTGAGTTTTGTGACTCGGAGTGGTTCACGTGAGACCAAGAAAATACCTGTCGAAGGATACCAGTATACGATCCGTGAAATCATCTACCCGTACCCGTCAGCGTACCCTCCCCCTACCCAGCTCGTACTTCGCTCTAGATCTCGCGGAGGACGATGATAATCGCTAGACGGAGCTGACCCATGGATGTGTGTCCAACAACGAGGAGTCTGGTAGTACCACAGATTGTAATGGCCAGAATACGACTGGAAGCGATGCTTCGTGTCTTTCGTCCGCCTCGTCACCCGACATGGAGCACGTGAAATGCAGAGGGTACACTAAGACTCACAGGACGGCGTAGCTCAGTCGCTGGGCACGCAGACGGAATGGTCTAGTCATGATGCCATGAGTACACAATCAACACGTTCCTGATTGAAATCGACGTGGTTATCCGAGGGGTCCTTCATTCGTAGGGATTTTGCTGGCTCTCATTCAGTGTAACCGGTCTTGACGCGCTTGACGACGTAGATCTGGTCGCTGTCGTGGGTCACGACGAAGTCGAACGTGGAGAAGTTGACTGCACCACCCAAACGCATGAGAACACAGCGCGACCAGCCACAAGATCGTCCATATTCAGCCAGGAAACACTCACCCACGAGACGCTCGAGCACCTCCTTGTTCTGCGTGTTGAGCACGCTCCCGGCGTCCTACAGAAGCGCGGGAAACGGATATGCGTACGTCAGCTGTCTGTCTATCCAATGAGCTTATGTACAGACGAGGAAACGCACCTGGAGGATGGAGAAGACGGCCTTGGCGGCATTCTCGGCGGCGGCGCCCTGGAGCTCTCCGGAAGACGAGAGCACAGCGCCGCTGTGGTCGAGCACGAGCGTGCCGAGCTGGTCGACGACTGCACGGAGGGTCTCTGCGTCCTATCCATTCATGAAGCGTAGCGTTAGGACACCTGTGGGGTGTCATATACAGCCCTCGATCCACGTCAACTTCCGCCGCTTACCACCATTTTCGCTTGATGATGAGCCTTCACTTCATCAGAGCCTCCGTTGTTTGCTCATTCGCATTGCATAATAGAGGTACTTACTAAAGGAGGTATTTTATGAATGCAGTAATGGAGGTTTGACAGTACGACCACCGGAATGAACCCAAGAATCCGCGAAAGGTCGTGGAAGAGGGCGAACTCTCCAGGCGCGAGCACGCAACGTTCACGTCGGCTGAGTGGATGTTTTGAGCAGGATGTGGGCAGGCGAGGGCCTCTCCTGCCCACATCCTGCTCAAACATCCGCAGAGGCAAAGGGGGACTCCCTTGCGAGAGAAGAGCTGCTCTCTGCATGTCCCCTTTCTGGAGCTAGCTCCTCTCATTGATGAAGACACAGAGGTCCAGCTCGTGAACTTCCAGAGTCTGAACGCTGCGGTTTACCAATTGACCGAGTTGCTTGGCACTGTAGTCGAATCTTATTCAACCCACAGGATGAGAGCTCCCTATGCACCGCTGAACTCGCGATAGACCGCCAACGCAACGCACCATCGCCACCTTTTTGTTTCACGATGAAAGAGAGGTGGTCTAAAAATTGTTGGTGAAATGAAGAGGTGAAGAGGTGGAGAAGAGGGGAGACTATCCAGTTCCCATGCCATGGCATGCATCGTCTTTGGTCGTTTGCCATCATCAGGAGTTGCGGTCGGCTGCCATTCTGTCATGGGCGTTGGCAGCCAACTTGGCTCTCCATTTTCGAGTTTTCGATCGTTGGGCGCTTCCAAGAGCGAGCATTACTAATCCGTCCAGCTGCTTATGCCCGAGCCAAGCCGGGAATGAATGTGCATGAGGGAATATCTGAGAACTGAATCCTTCCAGAATCCTAGCAGTCTTATAGCGAGGTGGAGTCTCATGCATAACTGTTGTGATTTCTACCCTCAAAGCCGTTATGTCGAGGGATTGCACTTCATAAAAATCGGAAATCAGGTATTCAACGCCTAGATATGATATGAAATCGGGTAAATCGTCCGAATTTACATAACTTTCGGTCCAAACTTCCCCCGTTTCTGCGCCAACTCGTCTGCGGATCGTCGCGTTGCGCGCCAACCTCGGCCTGACCAACGAGCGTCACGTCACCAAATTCCTCCTCCGCGTCGCCAACAAAACGCCGACACCAACACCTCCACACGCCACCGCGTGCTCGTTCCTGCTTCGCTGGTGCTTGCACCAACATTTTTTGTGCACCCACCCACCGACCGACGCCAATTGTGGGCGAAAGCGTTGGAAGTTCTGGTCGCCAACTTTCCATCTTTTTCTCGCCTTTTCATCGGGGTGTGCGGCAAATCGTTGGCGTCGTCGCCAACAAAACCAACTTCCCATCCATTTCCATCCATACAGTCCAGCACGTGACGGTCCTCATCTTCCCCACGCACGCGTCTTGGTGTCGGCATCCGTACAGTGGACTTCCTCCTTCCATTCCCTCCCTCTCGTCTCTCTCTCTCTCGCAGCGAGACGTGAAGTGATCATTCGCCAACAACCACCCTCTGACAGAGAGAAAGAGAGTATCGTGCCTGTCGCATCTCCAGGGAGCAGACGGTCAGACAGTCGAGTCGACGCGGCAGAGAGCGCGCGAGAGAGAGACTCCGCTAACTACAGTACTGAGACGGAGAATGGGAGCCAAGGCCACGAAGATTGACCGCAGCGCACGAGCAGACCACCATCTCATCCCGGCAGACGACTTGCGGTCGAGAACGAGAGCGAGAGCGTCGAAGAGCAGCAAGCCGAGACGCAGCAGCCGCGCACCGAGGCCCTGGACGCCGTCGTCGCCCATTTCCCACAGTACGGATTTCACCGTGTCCACCGACAAGTCCACGGGCCGCCACCGCGCGTCGTCGTCGTCGTCGTCCGGTAGTGAGATCGCCGAGCTGCCGCTGCCGTCGAGCCACGCCACGATGGCGGAACGGACCAACTACCAGCAGCAAGTACCGAACAACCGGTATCACCAGCCCCAGCAGCGACCGCAGGAGAAAGACCGCCGTATCGTTGAAGCCGAGAAGATCCTGGGCGAAATCGCCAAGGAATACGCCGCCAAGCGAGCTGCTGGACTCGTGCCGACCAAGCCAGTGCCTGCACGGACGCTGCTGTGGGAGGAATTGGCACAGAAGAGCACGCAGGCTGGACGCCGCGGCCAGTGCATTTTCGGCCGTGATACGGACGATTTGTGCGGATGCACGAGCTATAAGAAGGTGCGCGTGCCCGGACAGACAAACCCTGGTGGAGTATGTGAATGCTGTGGCCATGGAGGGCCGTGGCATCGTCTGATGGGCGGCACGATGGCGAGATCTTCACGCATGTCGAGAAGTCTTCTGGCGAGCAGTGTGCGCGGATCGCACCTGGAAACTGGAAGCTACGTGCCGAGCGAAGCACGGAGCTCCATGTACGACTACGATAGTGATGAAGACGAGGACGACGAGGACGACGAGGCAATCGCCAACGAAATGGCTGTGCCCAGCAGCTTCTACCCAGTCGCGCCGCCTCCACAGGCTCTGGGTAAGCAGCTCAGCAGCCAGGGAAGCATGCTTGACCGGTCGTCGCTTCTCTCCATGGGCAGCAGCTACGGCTTCCCATCCCGGCTATCCAGCGGCACGAACAGCCTCGGCGTGTTGCTGCAGGCGATTCAGCGGTATCGCGACATGGGGCTCGACGAGGACGAGATCGAGACAAGAATACGAGAGGACTTCCCGCCTGTGCCGCGTAAGTCGAGTCTCGCTGCGGGCTCAGACATCGCTCCGTCGCAAGTCGATATCTAAGACCCATCGTCGTGGGCAACCGCACAGTACACTAGGTACATTAGGCACGGCGCCACCCGCCAGTTTTAGGAGACTTCTGCGTGTTCAAGCTGATAATGCGTTCCAATGGAATGAACGCCAATGCGATCCGATCGAAGAAGCCATTTCATCTCATCATGATCGGAAAACCTTGAATGGGCATTCGCCCAATCAGCCAATGTAGCCATGTCGTGTAGAGAGACACCCCTCACGTCGGACTCGACGTGAAGCTCCTCACATTCATATCCACGCGCGATGATGCCGTGAACTACCTGAGTCTCAGGACGTCTAGTCAGTCTCGAGTTCAGTTTGTGAATGCACAAACTTCGCAGCACACCGAAGAGCTCATCTCGATCCGTCGCACGAAGAGCCGCGATCGGATCCAGGTTCTTTTTCCTGTGGCTGGTATACGTTTCGTGAGCGATGTACCGTTGGGAATGGGATGAATTGTCATGGAGGTTAGTGAATAGCGTGGGAATATGGTGGATAGATGATGGTAGATGGAAGATGGATGAGCAAAAGAGAGAATGAATTGGCTCTATGTTAAACTATCAGATTGCTGCGGATCATTTGTTCCTCGCGCAGACCAAAATGGAGAGGTGACGGAAGGCTATTATACTTGAAGATCGTAGAGTTGGAGACGGATGGTACAGGCGACCACTCGGATTCCAAGCAGCGAGCTGCTTAGAACTTGAGCTTGTCGAGCTTCTCCTGCTCCATGTTCTCGAAGATCGCGGTCACACGCATGACAACCGTCCAGGTGATGGCCTGGCCTGGAGCCATACGAGTGAGACGTGGCAGCACACCCTTCCACAGCGCTGGCAGACCTTCCTCCTTGGCGATGACGCCCATGGCGTGGAAAAAGCCACGGTACTTGAGCTGCTGGCCCTTGATGGTTTCCTGCGCCATCAGACGGGTCTTGAGCACATCCACTGGCGTGTTGAACATTGGACCGAGCGAGCCGGCGATGAGACCGTTGATGAACGTGGCGTACGACGGCAGCGTCTTGCCATCACCGTCCTCCTTCTTCCACACGTTCGAGTTCA
This sequence comes from Pythium aquatile, assembly GCA_023337775.1. Lineage (NCBI taxonomy): Eukaryota > Oomycota > Peronosporomycetes > Pythiales > Pythiaceae > Pythium > Pythium aquatile. Next base: position 1,985 of record JAADXM010000660.1, on the reverse strand, counting down.
ACCACGCGAACGCCATGAAGTTGAAGGCCTGGTTCGAGCCCTGACGCACCATGGTCGGCACGTTGCCCTTCCACAGAGCCGTGACTCCCTCGTTGGCCATGACCTTGCGGGCACAGTCGATCGGGCCGTTGTATCGGCCGACACCGACCTCCTTCTGCATACGGGTCTTAATGACCTCGAAGGGCGTGACAATGAGTACCGACTCGAGCACACCTGCCAGCAGACCGGCCGTGAAGTTGACCTGCGGCGTGATCTTCTTGTCCGGGCCGCCGGCGATCGTCTCCTTGAACCACGCGAACGAGCCGAAGCGGAGCGCGTACTTGAGCACCATGTTGGTCACGAACGGCGTGAGGCCCTTGTACAGCGCGAGGCCGCCCTCCTCCTTGTAGATCGTGCCAGCGCAGTTGAACATGCCCTTGTACTTGCCGTTCATGTCGAGCTGGAGACGCGTCTTGGTCACGTCCAGAGGCTGCAGGATGCAGGCCTCGGCCACGCCGCCGGCCATACCGGCCAGCATCTTGACCTGCACAGGCACAGGACGAGCCTTGAGGTCCGAGGAGAGCGCGTCCTTGAGCGCCGACGTCGCCAACACATCGTTCTGCTTCGAGTGCATCTTGACCAGCGTCAGGTTGGCGGCAGGGGAAGCGTTGGAGGATGGAGTTCCGGCAATCATCTTGTGTTGGTTGTTGGTGTTGTTGGCGGAAAACTGTTGGCGTTGGCGGCGCTGTCGGTCGGGGGAATCCAAACGGGGAATGAAGCAGCAAGATGCAGTTGGCAGTCGACTCGACGTGGGCAGGACTAACAGCCAGGATAGACTTTGCACCCTTTGACAGCACTCGCTCTCCCTCCTCCACGCACGGCAGCACCGGCGCCGATGTTGAATATGCCGCTGGCTCACGTAGACAACGGTGCGTCAACCCCTAGTCTCGCTCTCGTCCAAGAGACTTTTGGACGGGGTAGGGTTCCAATCAAACGTTTTTTTGGAGACCGGTCAGCAAGACAGGTCTAAACACGGCGAAAACCGGGGAATCTTCGCCTTGACGTTGGTGTCCCAGAAGTAGATTCAACTTGTTTTCTGCATCGCTTCGCAGTGATGCGAGTTGCTCTGGTTCTCTCTCTCCTCCTCGGCGTGGAAGTCAGCACGTCGCATAGAGCCGCAGGCTACAAGGCATTCAGTCCAAGCTTCTATCCCTGTCGCCCTAAATTTCCTATCCAGCCAGCCAGCCAGCCAGCCATCAAACCACCCCAGTTTTAGACTGACCAAGCCGTATCCATAAATAACGCACCCGGCAAGACTCACTCGATCCTCGGGGGTCGTTGTAACGACTGTCTGCGTCTGCTGGCCCAAAACTTCAACCAAGCATCGGCTTCCGACGTCACAGCCCTCGTCAGCATCTCCGAAATGGGTCGATAACCAATCGTTGACGAGCAGATTCGTCCCATGGCGAAAACTGGTGCACAAAGGAGGCAAGACCATGACGCAGCTGCGTCACTCCGACGCAATGTGGCTACAGTAAGCCGCCAATCATCTACGCCAACTAGGATTTAGAACCAATCAACACTCGCAGCGGCTTCGGGTTCGTTAACAGCACGAGTGCGCCCTGAAAACATCAGACAATACGGAGGTGGTTGACGTAAAATACGCTGACAATCAAACGTTTGATTCATGGGATTTGAAGAAGTGAACCCATCAACACGTCAGTCGAACACGAAGACCGCTCATGGCTGCTCTTATAACGGGACCTTGTTAGAAACTTGATTTCACGTTAGAAACGGCACCATCAAGTCACGAAGGGTAACCTCTCCAACCAGGGTTACACATGGACTCCAAGGAAAGCAACAACTATTCATTGAATACTTGAGCGTGAGAAGTACGAGCGATGACTACGTTGAACGCCGTGGATCACTTGGAGCGAGTTGGCACGTAGCTTGCTGCTTCTTCACGCCCCCACCTTCTCACTGGAAGTCCTTCGCGTACTTGTCTT
>JAADXM010000659.1:0-15396 GCA_023337775.1 Pythium aquatile | reverse complement strand
TGGACGAGCTGCTCAAGCAGAAGAAGCGCACGACCATCATCGTGGCGCACCGTCTCTCGACGATCCGCAACGCTGACCTGATTGCCGTGACGAAGGATGGTGCGATCGTGGAGCAGGGTACACACGACCAGCTCATGGCGCGCGACGGCATCTACAAGTCACTCGTTGCACATCAGACGACCGGCAGTTCACACTAACGGCCCGCACGTAAGCGGAGCAGTAGCCACAGCAGTCTGCCAGGGGTTGATCCATTCGGCCACAGGTCCATCTAGTCGTTTGACTTCCATTTCATACATACCGATTCTTGAATCTCAATCCACGAACTTCTAGTCATCCCCTTGACTACCTCATGACGTTCATTGAGACCACAATATCTTTTCGTCTTCTCCTCCGAACATCCTGCGACCGCCAATGCGAGCCTTGCCAATATTATACTGCGACGAAAGACGGCGTGATCGTGATCCGCGGCACACGCACTCAGCTTTCGTGGCCATCTATTAGCATGTCGTCACCCAGACAGAGATTGCAACATGTTCTCTGATCGAATCAATGGCTTTTCTACGTGCGATCCGACGTCTGATTGGGCCAGCCAATGAACGTGCCGAGTGAGTAGCAAATTGACCAACCGCATTGCATATTACGATACGACCAACAACAGAATCAATGGCTTGTCTGTGGACGAACACCCCCAGCGTGGCGGCCATGCATGGCTGCCGCCTTGAAACCAACTCCCGTGTACCATGGTGTTGAATGCGAGCTATCATCTCACTTGCCAATTCTCTACAACCTCCACCAGTCTGACAAGTGTAACCCAGTCTCAGCATTCATGGCAATGATGGCCAAGTTTTCGAAGCTAAGATCTCTTGTGTCTCGGCAGGTTACGCGCGCATCTACCGGTACGATTGGCAGCGAGATGGCGTCCAATAATCCGACACCGTCACCGTGGGACGCGCACGCCGCCGTCTACGAGGAAATCTGGGAGCGCTCCACGTCTCTGTGGGGTTTCAACGCCCTCGTTCTGGGCCAGTTACCGTCCTCCTCCAGTACCATGCGACTGCTAGACGTCGCATGTGGCTCTGGCTCGCTGGCGCTGGCTGCTGCAGCACGTGGCTTGGATGTCACCGCCACTGACTTGTCTCCAGGTATGGTTGCTCGCCTCCAGACTAAGCTTGCCACAAGTGCTGTATCCCACAAGATCACCTCGCGCGTCGTGGACGGCCAGACGCTTGAGGGACTGAAGGACGGCTCATTTGACATCGTGAGCTCCAATTTCGGCATCTTCTTGTTCCCAGATCGTGACGCAGCCTGGCGCTCAGCGCTGCGCGTGCTCGCCCCCGGCGGGCGGCTTCTAGCTACAAGTTGGGACGCCAATAGTGTCAACGCACGTATGATCCACTACGTGATGACCAACGCGCAGGACGAAGACTCCGTTGTCCAAGAAATGACTGAACAGTCGAAGGACGCACCAGCCATCAATCGCACATTGGCTGCAATGTCGTTTCAAGAAGAACTCGAGGAGACCGGGTTCCAAGACGTCGCAGTCTACACAGTGACGAACGCGATGTGCTTCCAGAGCGGCGAGGAGCTGGTGCGTGGCGTCGTGGACAACACAAACTTCATCTCGATGACCGCTCACAAGAACCCAGTATCCGTGCAGCGTTGCCTTCTTGATTTTAGTCAGCTCGTGCTTGATGGCGTCGATCCGTTTGGTGAAGATGTGGCGTCAAAGGCGGCGGCGTTTTGCAACGGCGACGTGAAGGCCCATCCGCTCTGGCGTAAACCCTTCGCTCTCCACGCCACGGCTCACATCGCCGTCGCGACCAAACCGGCAGAGTACAAGGCGTAAGCTTCATCTATAAGCATGGAGAACAACCTGTCGCAGTCGTTCTCGCAGGTGGTGGTCATAATCGCTGCAACAACAATCCACAATACATTTGGAATGCTCGTTTCAATTTACCAATATAGACCTAAATACCTTCACAAATACGATGCACTACTATAGTGCTTCCAATAGAAAACCCTTCCATCCACAGACGTCGAAAATGGCATCAGGAGGAAGCGCTGCAGCGGCGACGGCGCCGCCGACGCACGTCGTCTTCGAGACCACAGTGGTGCGTTGCTGTAGATAATTTCGTACTGCATACGTTGGTGCTTGATATGCGGGGGTTTTCCGCTCGTGTCTGTGTTAAATGGCCCTGAACTGACGCCGCAAAATATGGGAATGTAGGGCGACTTCACGGTCGAATTGTACTACGAACACGCCCCCAAGACGTGCTGGAACCTCGCGGAGCTCGCGCGTCGTGGCTACTACAACAACACGATCTTCCACCGCATCATCAAGGTACGCACGCCCCGCCAAAGCCGCTTATATGGCTCCGAAGGCCCCTTCCGTCCAGGTCTTGATGCAATTATTGTCCATTTGTAGGACTTTATGATCCAGGGCGGCGACCCCACGGGCACCGGACGCGGAGGCGAGTCTGTCTACGGGTAATGGCCTACTTTTGATGGTCGGGGAATCGAGAGATCGTGAAATATTGATGCCTGTGTGGTCTTTTGTAGCGGAAAGTTTGAGGACGAGATCACGAAGGAGCTCAAGCACACTGGCGCTGGCGTTCTGTCGATGGTGCGCGCCTTTCTCCTTGAAGCTGGAAAGAAGTATGGAGCTTACGAAGACTGTGTTTGTGGTTGCGGTGGTCTAGGCGAACGCCGGCCCAAACACCAACGGCAGTCAATTCTTCATCACACTGGCGCCTACGCCATGGCTGGACGGTAGGACACTCATGGGGTGGATATCTTGGACGTGTCTTTATACAGAGGCTGCAAACTGACGACACGGGTAACGCTGTTTCTGTTGTAATGGGACAGGCAAGCACACGGTGTTTGGCCGTATCTCGCAGGGTATGAAGGTGATCCAGCGCATGGGACTGGTGCCCACTGGCGCCAACGACCGGTGCGTATTTGTCCCTGTAGTGAGGCTGCAAATTTCTCTGTCCACTGATAACGAGCGCCCTTGTGTGTTTCAGACCGCGTGACGAGATCCGGGTGAAGCGAGCGTACCCATTGGTCCAATAGAGTCCGGGTCTTGGACATTTTTCACTTGATGTGACTGCTGTGGAGGGATACGATGGTTGAGTTTGTTGACATTTGCATCCAAGTCATTTGCTGGAAAAGGATACCAAGCGCAGTGGTTTGACGGTGGAGCTGCCTGAGGCTTTTTGGCCATTATTATCTTGAACCGCCGTCGGTTCCTCACGAAGGGTCACTGAATCAACGGGCTCAACGCCACAGCGCGAACGATCTCAATATGTCACGGGCGGAGACGTGGAGAGACTAGTTCGTATATGCAAGCAAAACTCTGTGAGATCGTGCTTGCGCCATGGAAGGGGTGGTCACTGCGAGTGAGGTCGATGAGCAGACGCCGCTTCTGGATCCCGTCGACGTGGTGGGTGACTCGAACCAGGACACATCACCACGAGAGCAAAGCCAACAGGTCAGTCATCCACCTATCCAACTTCCCCCTTGCGCTTCCTTACGGCAGTGATTGAGTATAGGCTGACGGAGATGCGAATAAACCAGCCAGCCTAGCAGACGACGGGGACGTGGATGTGATCCAGTTGGTCGACTCAACTGAGGGAGTCAATGGAGTTGCATTGCAGTCGCGTCCTTCGACAAGTGCGACACAAGACCCGAATGAGCCAACGAAGCAAGCGTGGGCTCGCGTCGTGCCAGTTGCCACGCCGTTTCCGAACATTTTCGAGTTTATCCCCCAACCTGAGCTGGCGGCGCCTGAAGTAGTAGATGCATCCTATCCAAAAGGTATTCCCAGCGAAGTACGTGCAACGACTGCAGCGAACGGCACGCCAGTTGAGACTCCCCTCGCTATCAGCAGCATACCCGGGTACGCTCCTCTCGAACTCCGCATCGATACGCTGGAAGGCCTGCGAATATCCGAGGGGCTCCAAGCGGAGAAAACGTACGCAATTCCGAAGGATTGGATCGAGCTAGGCTGGCGAGAGATGTACCAGCTTGGTTTCTGTCTCTCGTACAAGACAGTGCTGCTACGACGTGACATATCTCCTCGCTTCCTCGAGCTTGACGAAGACAGTTCGTCCGACGCTGCAGCATTTCGTCCACTTTCGTCCACAGCATGCGAAGTGTTTGCTGCCACCGGACTTCCGTTCAACCACTCGACCGAAGAGCTGATCATCAGACAACAGCTACCAGTACCGAAACCCAAGCCAAAAGCGTCCAGGAAGAAGAAGAAAAGAAAGAACAAGCACATTTATGCGAGCTCGCCGACACGAAAGTACCTCGTCGGGCGCAAATTGCCAAGTCCACTTCGACTCAATGTTGCCTCGAATCTTTCAAGCCCGCCAAACGTCAGTCTCAACATAAAACTACCCAGTCCGACTCGACTCAAGCTTCCGCTCAGTAAGATATCCCCTCGACGGCAACGTACGCAGCAGTCGATTCCATCCACGCAACACAAGATCGGTGATCTCGGGGCGATTGCCGTCTTCCGTTCATTACGAGTGAATACGAGTCTTCTGTCACTGACGCTGGCTAACGCAGGGCTGACCGATGTGTCGATGGGAGCGTTGGCTGCCATGCTACGCGTCAACTGCACGCTGACTGAACTGAGCTTGCACCGCAACAACATCACTCACATCGGCATTCAAATCATCGGAGAAGCGCTCGAAGACAGTCCAGATTCCGTTTTAATCCGCTTGGATCTCAGTCGGAACAAGATCACTGACGAAGGTGTTCCTGCGCTGTGCCACGCCCTGGAAGAGAACGAGACGCTCGTGTGGTTGGATCTGTCGTGGAATCAACTCTCGTCCAAGGCGTTGTTATCGGTTCTCAACACGTTACGCGGTAACTTTGTGTTGCGAGAACTGTCGATATTCGGAAAAGATCTGGATGAAGACCAGTACACACTCAACCTTGAGTCCAAGTATGCCAAAGAAATCGCTGCAGCTCTGCGCCAAGTGAACGTGTCGTTTGCGAACGTGAGGCTATCAAGTGAGACTGCGCTTCTTCCTGTCGACAAGCTGAAGAGTTCCCGTTGGCTAACGCTTTCGTCACGGAACCTCGTGGAGCTCGATGCGTTGGTGCTCTCGGGTTTGATGCTACTCAACGATCGCCTGCTATCGTTAGATTTATCCGACAATCGAGGCATCGAACGCTGGGCGATTCTCGAAGTCCTGAAGAGCATCAAACACTGCAAGACCCTCAAATACGTGAATCTGGCGAACACGGGCTTGTACGAAGAAGTCGGAGAGCAAGTTGGAGATCTCGTCGCGCCAAATCTGACTCTGGAGACGATAGTCATGCACGAACAGGAGCTGCACGTGCAGCAGATTCGTGGCAAAGACCCCGTCGAATTTCTGAGCTTCTCCGTCGAGAAGGGCCATCATTTTGATCGGTGGATTTTGGCCAAGTGCCTCGTCCTCAATCGAGCCACCCAAGAACTCAACCAGCTCCGGCTGCCACAAGCCAAGGCACCATTGATCACAGGAGCGACGCCTACGAAAGTGAGCATCAACTACTCGTTGCGGAAGCTGGAGTTGTACGAGGTCGTATTTCTAGCACGCAAGGTCTTCTACCACTTGGCAATTGGTCGCGTGTCACTGAACGGATGTGGTATCACGAGCCACGGCGGTGTCGCGCTTGCTGATGGTGTGCGAAACCACGCGTCGCTCGAGATCCTGGAGATCGAGAACAACCAGATTGGAGTCCCTGGAGGTTGTGCCATGGCCGAGTGTGTCTCCTTCAATGCCTCGCTGACGATTCTCAACCTGAGCTGGAACAAGATCGGCAACGACGGCATCGTCGGGTTTGAGGAAGCTCTGAAAGCCAACAAATCGTTGAGGCGACTTGATCTGAGGGGAAACGCACTCAGTGCAGTCGGCATCAAGGCTGTCGCCGCTGGACTGAAAGGCAACGCGTGTCTCCAGGAGTTGTATCTGCGGTGGAACACGATTTGCCCCGTCGGGGCCGAGGCTCTCGCACAGGCTCTGACCGCAAACAAAACGCTGCGGCTGCTGGACATCGAACACCACACTATGGGTGCACGCGGTGCGAGTGCCTTTGCCGTGATGCTGGCCAAGAACAATCGACTTCAAGATCTCAATATGAAGGGCGACGATGCCATTTCAGACGGCGATGCAAGCGGCATTGGCAGTGAGGCTATGAAGCTGTTGGCCGCAACGCTCGTCGACAAGAACAGAACACTCACAACGCTGAGTATCGCCCAGAACCAGGTCGGCCGCGACGGCATCGTGAGCTTTTGTGATGTCGTCAAGTTTAACAAGACCATTCAAGTGCTGGATGTATCCATTTCGGAAATGGATTGCAAGGTGGCTGTCCGATTCTTTGAGTGCCTGGCGATGAACAAGACCATCACCAAGCTCAATTTGGCCCACAATCGCATCAGCAACGAAGGTATGATGGCCTGTATCCGCCTGTTAGACGTGAATCGAGTTCTACACACGCTCAACGTCGCTCACAACGCCGTCACGGAGGAGCCGCTTGCACTCCTAGCAGCGAAGTGGCAGACGAAGAAGCAGCAACTCCAGCAGCCCGGGCGTCCTGGTATGAGTGCTACTGGCTCTGCTTCGGCAGCGGCGATTGCTCCAGTCACGCTCAAGTGGCTTTGCCTCACGGGCAATACAATGACTGAGAGTACACGCCAGGCACTCAAGTCGATCGAGCCCATGGTCACCATCGAGCTCGAAGAGGAGCTCTATCAGATGCCGGAAGGGCGTTGACCCAGGCCCTCCAGGAAGTGATATCCAGTCAAAAATCGAATGAAACCACCGACAAGTGAGACCAGAGAGCATCCCAGCCCCCAAAGTTACCCACGGTCTCAGATCCCATCGAGCGGACAAGTCGTCAATGGCAATGACAGGCGAGCTGCGCAAAAGCGAGAGCATCAGCGCCATCTACGCGGCTGCGAGCGGCATTTTCCCAGCACCAAGCACGCGGCAGGTGGGACACCTCAACTGACAAAAGGGCTTCCTAGTTAAACACCTAACTTGTAACAATCCTAGGGCTCTCACAAGGTATCCTTTACCAGCACAGGCTGGCAGCAGCACGGACTGAGCCAGCATGACGCCACTGGGAAACTACGCACAAGTGACGTGCTCCCGGAGATGATGGCAGCCTTGGCGGCCCGAAACCGGAACTGGGCGGCAGTTGCAAGCCGCCGCAAGAGCCTACAGAGAGATGTGAGCGACGACGATCTGTACGCTCGGCCATCAGGGCGCAGTGGTCGTTGATGAGCTGGAAAGCTCCATTTAGATACGAGGTTGGCGGAGCGAGGAGGCCGTTGGTCTCTGATGAAGCGAATTGAGCTCTTCACGAACCTGTTTAACATGATACTTGGACCTCTCTGACTGCATACGGATCTCCACGTGTGATCCAAAGCATCTCCTAGTTTTCCTCCAATCCTAATGCTCCATTTTCATTGTACGTCTTGTGATTGGCTCAAATCAAGTGTCGGTTTCCCTTTGGGCCGTTATGGTCACTCACACGGGGGAATCGACCCCCTCCTCCCTTTCGAGCCCCGACCGACACGCGCATACCTATTGCAGTGCAGGACGCGCGAGGAAGCAACACCGGCAGTGACTCTTCAGCGACGCACGCGAAGCGCCGCCCGCGAGAGAAGCCTTCCCCAGAGCCCCTTCACGCCGTCGCAGCGGAAGCACGCTAGTCCGAGCTTGCGAGCCTCTGAGCCAACGCCAAACGCGAGATCTCGAATCCCCCAAACCGACCTCATCTTCCCTTCTGAGCACCATGGCGATGCCCACGATGGCCGCGATCGCCAAGCGCATGGCTGGCGCCGCGAACGACTCCAAGTTCTTCAGCACCACGAAGAAAGGTGCGCGGAAACCGCCGCGATTCCGAGGATATTTAGAGCCAAACTGACGGACTGGTGATGGACTTTGGTAGGTGAGACCCACGAGCTGCGGCAGGAACTGATGAATCCATCGCGCGACAAGAAGAAGGACGCGATGAAGAAGGTGATCGCCAACATGACTGTGGGCAAGGACGTGTCCATGCTCTTCACGGACGTCGTCAACTGCATCCAGACCGGTGCGTTGGTTTTGTTTGTAACCCTTGGGTATGATGCTGTACTTTCTCGGGTCTAACCGCGGTTGCATTTTTGTGTGTGGTGATAATGGCAGCGGACACGCAGCTCAAGAAGCTGGTGTACTTGTACCTGATCAACTACGCCAAGAGCAACCCGGACCTGACGATCCTGGCCGTGAACGCGTTTGTCAAGGACGCGGCGGACCCGAACCCGCTGATCCGCGCGCTGTCAGTGCGTACTATGGGCTGCATCCGTGTGGACCGTATCTCGGAGTACCTGTGCGAGCCCATGCGTCGCTGCCTCACGGACGAGGACCCGTACGTGCGTAAGACGGCGGCGATCTGTGTGTCCAAGCTGTACGACATCAACCCGGACCTCGTGGAGGAGCAGGGCTTCCTGGACATGCTCAAGGACCTCATCGCGGACTCGAACCCGACAGTCGTGGCCAACGCGATCGCGGCGCTCACGGAGATCACGGAGAACGGCAAGCCGCAGCACGGCTTCAAGATCACCAAGTCGGTGCTGCAGAAGCTGCTAGCGGCACTGCAGGAGTGTAACGAGTGGGGCCAGGTCTTCGTGCTGGACGCGCTCGCCAACTACACGCCTGCCGACTCGCGCGAGGCCGAAGGCATTATCGAGCGTGTCACGCCGCGTCTGCAGCACGCCAACTCTGCCGTCGTGCTGTCGGCAGTGAAGGTCATCATGAAGTTCCTCGAGAAAGTCACGGATGCCGACACGGAACGCACACTGTCGCGCAAGATGGCCCCGCCGCTGGTGACGCTGCTGTCGGCCGAGCCGGAGATCCAGTACGTTGCGCTGCGCAACATCAACCTGATCGTGCAGAAGCGCCCGACGATTCTGGCGAATGAGATCAAGGTCTTCTTCTGCAAGTACAACGACCCGATCTACGTCAAGATGGAGAAGCTCGAGATCATCATCCGCCTGGTCTCAGAGCGCAACATTGAGCAGGTGCTGCTCGAGTTCAAGGAGTACGCGACCGAGGTCGACGTTGACTTCGTGCGACGCTCGGTGCGAGCGATCGGCCGTTGTGCTGTCAAGCTGGAGCGTGCGGCCGAGAAGTGTATCAACGTGCTGCTTGAGCTGATCCAGACCAAGGTCAACTACATCGTCCAGGAAGCGATCATCGTCATCAAGGATATCTTCCGCAAGTACCCGAACCAGTACGAGAGCATTATTGCGACCCTGTGCGAAAACCTCGACACCCTGGACGAGCCAGAGGCCAAGGCGTCGATGATCTGGATCATTGGCGAGTACGCCGAGCGTATTGATAACGCTGATGAGCTGCTGGATGCATTCATCGAGGGCTTTGATGACGAGACGGCGTTGGTGCAGCTTCAGTTGCTCACTGCCACGGTCAAGCTTTTCCTCAAGCGACCAAATGAGACCCAAGAGATGGTGCAGAAGGTGCTGCGCAAGGCTACGGAGGAGTCGGACAACCCGGATCTGCGTGACCGTGGCTACGTGTATTGGCGACTTCTCTCGGCAAACCCAGAGGCTGCGAACGCCGTCGTGTTGGCGGAGAAGCCTGTCATCAGCGACGACACGTACGCGCTCGACGCGTCGATCCTGGACGAGCTGATCAGCAAGATCTCGACGCTGGCTAGTGTGTACCACAAGTTGCCAAGCGCGTTCGTCGTGCGTTCGACTGGATCGGAGCTGCGTGACCACGCCGAGGAGGATGCTGGTGAAGACGACGGCGAGGAAGATGCTGGGGGTAGCGGTGGAAGTGATGACAACGGAGGCGGCAGCAGTGGTCCAGTGGACCTGCTCGACATGGGCGGTCTCTCAGTGGGCTCGTCGGCACCCCCTCCTGCTCCAGTGTCTGCGTCGGCGGGTCTCGTGGATATTTTTGGCGGTGGCACACCGGCCGCACCAGTGTCCAGCTCGGCTCCTACTGTCCAGAAGAAGGTGCTGCTGAATGCTCAGCAAGGCAAGGGCCTCGTGATGAAGGGTGCCTTCACGCGTCGCGGTGGCAACTTCGTGCTGGATCTGGATTTCGAGAACCAGGGCTCCGTGCCAGTCGCTGGCGTCGCTGTCCAGCTGAACAAGAGCACGTTCGGCGTCGTTCCGATGCAGCAGCAGATCCAGTTCCCAGCGCCGCTTGGCCCAGGCCAGACCGCGTCCCATGTCTTGCCTATGGGTGTGAGTCCAGCGTCCGTGAACGCGGCGGTGGCGCCAAACCTTGCCATCCAGGTCGCGATCAAGAACCTCACGAGCAACGACGTGCTGTACTTCCAGTCTGACTTGGACCTAAGTGCCATCTTCGTCGAGTCTGGCGGCATCGAAAAGTCCCAGTTCATCCCACAGTGGCAGTCGATCGCAGAGACCAACGAGCATTACTTCACGGTCGCCACGGGCAACCGCAACGCCGATGCCGTGGCCGAGCTGTTCAAGAAGTTCAACGTGTTCTTTGTGGCCAAGCGTGCCGTGGACGGCAAGGAGATTGCCTACTTCTCGATCAAGACCATGACCAACGTCGTCGCGCTGTTCGAGTTTACGTTTGATGGATCGGGCCAGGCCAAGGTGTGCCTCAAGACGGAGCAGAAGCCGTTCTGCGGCGTGCTGCAGAAGGCGATCGAGACGCTGTTCAGCCACTAAACTCCACGGGCCAAGACAAGGAACACAAGATCGTCATAGTGCCTGCACTACGTACGATCTACTCTCTTTTTTCTAGCAGCGTTTCCATACCGGCGATCATAATATATCCATATGCGAGTTAAACCAAGATCGGTTGGGCAAGGGTGTCGATAGATTACAGTATTTAGAGCGTGAAGTCGGCCTTAAAGGACAACAAGCCACGGAAGAAGGCAAGCTGCTCGGGCGAGAAGCTCGACGTCGTGAGCGCAGGGTTGCCACGGAGGTCTCTGTTGAGCCAAACATCCACAGTCAGCTTCGTGTCCAGTGGGAACGTGAAAATATGGTGTACTCACAGGCTCGTGAGTGACTTGAGTGAGAAAACCTCCAGCGGAAAGTGAACTGCAGATGCGTTGTCCTCCTGTCGAAGCGACTGCGAAGCTCCCAAGCTGAGCCCGTTGTTGTTGAGTACTCTGAACAGGCGAAATCAATCACGTTATAGGCCTGGGGGGAAGGTGGAGACGACAGGGGTGCGTGGAAGGACGTACAGGGTTGTGAGTGTTGATGGCAGGAGGCTCGGAGGTGTTGTAGCATGCGAAAAATCGAGCTGTACGTTGGTCAGCTCCAGCGTTTGGAGCACGGAGCCGCTCGAATTGCTGGCAGAGGATGAGGCAGAAAGCAGCGAGATGTGGTGGGTAGGAGTTGCGGTCGCGTCTATGAGGAAGTCCTTGATCGAACTACACAAAGACATACACTAATCAGTACGAAAGCGCAAGGATAATGGACCCGCCTGACTGAGACTCACAGCTTGGTGACGCGAGCGAGTGCCAGGTCCTTGATGACTTCAATTGGCTCCGAGCGGCCAAACGAGCCGGCATCCCCTCGCAGTCCGAGCGAAAGCGCCTTGCCATTCGTTCCGTCGTCGGTGAAGAACGAAGTTGCAAGGCATTTCACGAAGCAGGCCGCGTCCGATGTCGGCTTGCAGTACCCTACTGAAGTCTCTGCACATGGATACTTGCCCGACGCTGGGTAGTAGATGCAGCCTTCGCTAGGCACATCGCTGTTGGTGCACCACGCGTCGCAGCCAGCACTGGTGAGCGTGTACGACGTTGGGCACTCGATGCTCGCGGCGTCCGCAGGTGAGACGCTTAGAACCACAGCCACAGCAAGGAAGGTGATCTTAACGGAGACCATGGTGGAGGACGTGTGGAGATTGATGCGGTTGTCAGAATGAATCTGAAGCCTTGAGACCAGTACAATTGGCCTTAGGACACGACGATCGGCGTGTGGACTGGAAAATTCAATGGCTCTGTTTCTACTTCAACAAAATGGAGGGCCAAATGTATCCATCCGTCAGCAAAGGCTCTGCTGATGTACGGGTGCAGCGTTGCAGTTCTTGTGCCATGTGGGCTACTCCGACTTTATTTTGGACCTAATTCCGACGCCTAAATCCTACAAACGACCACACTGAACGGCCTCTACTTCAAAAACATCACGGCACCACCAGTTCTAGCCCTACCGACTCGCCAGCACGGTCTCATTTATCACTCGCACGCGTTCTTGAAGCTCTTGCAGCACCCCATGGTCGTCTGGCACACTGTCTTCTTGGTCTCCGTCTGCCTCGTCGGCATCTTCTTCATACACGATGCGCCACACGTTGCGGAGCTCGTCACTGTGTAGCGTCTGGTCGAGCTTGAGCAACGCCGGTAGCATCTTCAGACTAATGATCATCGCAGGAGCGGCTTCGATCTCCGCTACGACAGCGCCCAGCAGAGTCACGGCTAGCCGCACAAACTCTACATGCTCTGTGAACCGCTCCCTCCAGTCCTCTTCGTTTTTGCTGTGAGCGGCCCAAATCGATGCCGTCTCCTGGAGCAATCGCGATACCAGAAGCTGCAGCATCTCCAGCAGCACGGGGAGGTCTTGCTCAAGTGCCTTGGCGTGTTTCTGACTGAAATTCAGCAGAAACACCAGCGCGTACACCCTCAGGTTGGCGTCCTGCTCTTCCAACGGGTCTCTCGCGGCTTGTTGCTTGGTGAGACTGCGAAGTAGCAGCCTGATCGCGAGGCTGATGTACCGCTCGAGATGCTGGTGCACGAGTGCGTCTTCTCCAATCACCACGATCCATCCAAACACGAACAGCGCGTCGGCCTGCGCCCATATATTCTTGCTTGTGACCATGCGAATCAAAGGCGGTAGCATGGTCTCACCATGGAGCTCCAGGAGCCGCTGGCCGGCCACACGCGACGTACACAGTGAACCGATCGCATTGGCAACCTTGCACTTGAGCAACACATCTCGGTGGCTCAATGCAGATACGAGATGCCGTAGATGCTGGGCGTCGTGGTCGTCGTTGTCCACGACGAGCCGCCGGACTTCCATGTCGAGACTGTCGGATGGCAGCGCCGAGATCTCGGTCAGAGCGTCGATAAAATCCTGCTTGAGCTGCTGGTGGAGAGGTGTCTCGGGTCCATTGTGCTGTGGATCCCAGCGCCTCAATGCGTTGACTAGAGACGCCACGAACGCACGGAGATCCTCCGGCGCGACGGCCATCGACCGCTCCATTATTGGTGGGGTGAGGAGCTCACTTGGTAGAGGATTGCCAGTCAAGCGAATGTACCATAAATCGGGTACAGTGTACCCTTGGTGTGGAGCTGTGACGTGTGAGGAGCTCACACGTCACATATCCTTCCACACAGCTCTGACGACATGATGTGCAAGCGTGCATACCGCCGCCTCCGGATCAGACTCGTGGTTTTTGAAGCTTCCAGATCGCGGTCGTTTCCTGCGTGCCTGGGAATTATCAGACGCTTGTGTTGGGTGCCTTCAACGCTTTCGTTTGATGTCTTCAACGCTTCGATCTTCGTCGTCGCCGAACAATCCAAGACATTCGATCAACGTTAACCCCCTATTCACCAAATGTCGTATTCTCCGACATATCGGTTTAGACAGGTGTGGGAAATGAGGGTTGAAAACCAGATGCCGGAAATCGTACTTAAACGAAATCGCATGTTTCTATTGGCCGACAGACAGCCTTTCGGTCAAATCTTGTAGTTTCAATTGGTCAAAAGACTCTGTTCCAAAGCATTTTAGGACGAATCAAAGACATCATCGGATAGGAAATTTTTTGGTGATTCCAACAAGATGTCAACAGCCAAGTCTAAATTTGTAGGATCCAATTGTGGAAATTCGTTTACGCGTCGTAACAACTGAACAAGCACGAATTAGGACGCAAACGACACAGATTATGAGAGAGGAAAACAGGGTGAATTCAACGACCCACATTTCAAATATGAAGAAAAATCGTTTTATCCTCCGGTGAATGAAGGGTTAACGTCTGTAAGTAGGTTACGGCAACATGCCTCACACAGGTTACGCTTTTCATTCGGCAGCTCCATCCTTCTCATCCCTCTCGATGTCCATCCCGTTGTCCAAGTCGCCAGATTAATCCAGCGGATCAGACCCAAAGATCGCTGAAACGCCTCGCGTAAGCGGTAGTTGTGGCTACCGAATGTGCTGAAGCCCCGCCGAACGCATGAGCTCCATCCTTCGCCCACCTGGGGCATCAACATCTACAAGGCTTCAGTCAAGCTGGCATGCTTTTCTCGAAGGAAGGAGCGAGCTGTGTGCCATTTGGATAGTATGCCAAGGGTCCAAGGCACACATCTCCCGCTCTGGTTCTTGAGGATTCCAGCCGCATTGGCACGGAGGAGTTTAGCAATCCAGAAGCTCAAGCTGGGTGCTCGCTGTCTGTACTCCAGGGGCAGCAGACCGAATCACCCAGGTTGGTGCGACATCGTTCCCGTCCCTAGGGAGGTAGAACTCGCTCGGATGTGAATGAAGACCTCGCTTGCTTTCTCTCATTCTCAAACCTTCCAGCTACTCCCCAAGCCTCCTTCGAGAACCACCACAACCGACCAACAACCATGAAGTTCGCTGCTGTTGCCACCGCCGCCGCCGCTGCCGTCGCCACTGTCTCGGCCCAGTCCGAGCTGTTCGGCGCTGACAAGCCGATCTCGTACCCAGAGTACCTGGCTCGTACCGAGATCGAGGCTATCCTGGAGAAGGATGCCATCAAGCCCCTGATTCTTGGTGGCACCGAGGTGCCAGTGGGCCAGAAGACCTGGACTGTCGGCCTTCGCTCGACTGCCACGGGCCGTGCCTTCTGTGGTGGAACCCTCATCACGCCAAAGCACGTGTTGACTGCCGCCCACTGCTACGGCAGCATCAAGTACGTCTCGGTTGGCTCGCACTACCTCAGTGGTAGCACTGATGGAGAGCGTATCGCCGTGTCCAAGCAGACCCGCCACCCAAGCTACTCCACCAGCGGTAACTCGTACGACTTCCTCATCCTTGAGCTTGCTACGGCTTCCAAGTACACACCTGCTCCTCTGCTCACGGCCGCTCCTGCCACTGGTGTGACTGCGAACGTGGCTGGCTGGGGCACCACCTCGTCCGGTGGCTCCCAGTCGTCCGGTCTCCGCCAGGTCGACGTGCCAATCGTCGCCCAGACCACCTGTGCTGCCAAGCTCAGCATCGACAGCACCATGATCTGCGCTGGTGGTCAGACCAACAAGGACTCGTGCCAGGGCGACTCGGGAGGTCCGCTGACGGTGAAGAGCGGCTCGGCGGACGCGCTTGTGGGCGTGGTGAGCTGGGGCAACGGCTGTGGTCTTGCTGGCTACCCGGGTGTGTACTCTCGCGTG
>JAADXM010000658.1:0-15406 GCA_023337775.1 Pythium aquatile | reverse complement strand
CCCCCCCCCCGCTTGAGCCATTCTCCCCCATAAATTTACATATCCGGATACAGCTGGGGATATATACTGTTTAACAGTAAACCGGGAAAAGCGGATTGACAGAGAGGAATCCCCAAGGCCAGATCTATTCACGTCACGCACGCCACCAAGTCGCATCTATTCGTGTCCGAAAGCTATCTGAATGCCATGGGCATAGAGACTTGTACAGCCGCATCCGACCTCGATCACGTGTATGATCAGTACATCAACACCACTGAGCCTTGCTGTTCGTGCCAGTAGGCGCAACCTTGGAAGACCCACAGATACACAATGGCGTCTGCAGCTCGGCGACTCCTCGCCGCGTGGGAGTCCATTCAAATCGAGCTTCATGGCCAGTACTCCGTCGATCGCCTTCTCGCATTGACGCGGTACGAGCACACTGCGGGCCCTCGCAGTCATCATGCGGACACCGGTCTCGCGCATCGTGGCACTGATACTAGCCGATCTTCCACCTCTCCAGTCAGCGTACGGTGGGCTCACTGCTCAGGGCGCTACGTACTGGATTCGAACTGAGTACTCGTGCTACACATCTGCGTCACGGTGCTCGTCGAGTTCAGCCATGCGACGCCAGGACTGCCTTTGCCGTTCAAGATCGTCAGCGTCGCGCCGATTTTCATGGCGCGTTCTGCTTGTGGGATGTTCTTGTGTTATCACATTTGGATCGGCTTCCCGACGCCGTTCCTCCACTCGATTCAATCTCTCGGATCAGTCATACCGTTCTCATTATCCTTCTACCTGCTGTGGGGGTCGAAGCTTCGTACGGACATGGGTGCAAGGCGCGATTTCATCCGCTACACGACTGGCTTTTGGTCGAGCCAAATGGCCATGCTCACCATCTCCCCAGCCATGATCTACGTCTTTCGAACGCTTGGCAGTCTGCACCAGACGCTGTTTTCTGCGGTCTTGCCGCTCATCAAGATAGCGGTCAAGAACGGCGCCAGCCACGGCGTCCACCACATTGAACAGTACGCGCCAGTGTGCATCTCGTTCAGTGCAGATGTGTTCCACACTCTCTTTCTCGCGTGTGCCATGCAGTCGTCCACGAGCCTCAGAACGCTCGCTGTCGTCATGATGGTCGACGTTCTCCAGAGTCTCGTGGCATGTTACGAGATCCGCACTACGATGGACCGAATCGAGAGTCTCCGGCTCAAACTCACTACTTTTGAAGCGACAGCCCAGCAGCCGAAGAGCAACACCTCCACCCTCTACACCTTCAGGTGCACTCTCTCGCGCAGCAAGTATCCTCACGACGAACGATGAGATCCGGAATCACGAACGGACTGGCAATTGGAGGATGCTACCGACCAGAGACTGTATTCCGCCTCGGTCGCTTTCTCCGAGGACAGGTGGCGTTCTCGGACGGCGCGCCGATGGTTCGCCAAGTCGTCTGCAGTGCGGCGCGCTTGCAAGAGCGGTCGCGCGACTTCCACTGGTGTTCTGTCGAGCGAAACGCTGAATTGAACCGCATAAAGCGGCGAGCACTCCTGTGAGTCCAGAGAGTACCCTGAGCCAGGTCGACGAGACGAGGCTGCTCTTCGTCCAGGAGACCACGAGACTTCTCTTCATGGCCGAGTGTTATCTCCTGGTTGAGCTCGTAGAAATCATCGTATCCGCTGTCTACTGTAAGTGCGCGTGACGTGCAGCTTTCTATGAAGAGAGTGCTGGGTGTCTGACTCTTGTGTCGATTATGTGGAGCCATCTACCTCGGCATGATGTTCTACTTGCCCAGCCGCTACCATTACGCGCACTTGAAGGAGCTGTCGGATGAGCAGTACCTCACCACTTTCACGAACGTCGCCAGTTTTGTCGTCCTCGAGTTGGTCTCGCTGATCGCTCTCGTAGTGGTGATGCGGTGTCTTTGACTGACATCTCACCACTGCATCACCTCGCGTTCACACTACAAGCGAACTGGAAGTTGGCTCAGTCGCTACTCACGCTGTGGGTGTTGTTCCCCATCCAACTCGCTCTGGATCATCTCGGTACGTCGAGGTGCTCAGAGAGATTGACGACGGTCTCACTAACAGAGAGTGGGTCTTGCGTTGCTGATGCCAGGAAACGACTACACGATGTAGTTCGCGTGCCTCCACAAGTTCCATGGCACTGGTGGTTTCCATATTGGTCACGGCGCGGCTCCGTCTATTCTGGCCAAGTAGGTCGCGCCCTCGCGTTCTGGTGCGTTATGGCGAAGCCATTCGAGCCTCGCGACTCTCCGTTCAGAATTCTCCGGAACTACCAACAGCTCAAGACATCCAAGATCGAAAGAAACCCGCCACACCACTTCCCTGGGCAGTCTCAATGACTACGCCATCGAGACATCTTGCTTTGCATGTGATTGATACAACTCTGGTTTGCCCCCGACTCAACTCTTGCTCCATCGCTGCCGTGCTGTGGTGGAAACGGTGGGTCACGTGAGCGTAAAATCCAATTGAAGCCGAAGTCCGCGCTCTGTATCCTCCTTGCATCTCACTCAATACAGTTCATCGTGTACCTCAGACACGACGGCCATTGCCACCAAAAGTGGCCTCGAGTCGCTCGTAGAGGCGTTCACGAGTGTCACGCCCGTCAGTTTTGCCAACATGCGGGTCCTTGGGAGCTTTCGAAACGAATGGCCACACTCTGGCCCGACCAGAGCGTGGCCGATTGAAGAATCATCGAGGACGGATCTTCACACAAACCGTGAACGATCGCTGGCGAATGCGAAAGAATTTCTCTCATTCTAAATGTAGCCCGTCGTAGGTGAAATCGATCTCGCCTGCACTCCACGAAGCGTTTGAGTGCAACCTTCGAGAAGAATAGACCCAAGCACGCTGAGCGAGTGTCGATGCACAGCCATCCATCTTCGCGAACACCAACTCGTTCGTGTCACCATCTTTATGAATGTGGGCGTTGGTCTCGCGCATTGCGAATGCTTACAACAGCCTTCTCGTGAGCCGCCGCGGAGCATACTCGGTCGAACGAGTTCTGGCTTTCAATGACTACTGCGCGCAGACATCCACGCTGCGCGCGCTTCTGGTCTGTCTCGCCTTCCCGCTGCCATCGCTGGCGCTCATCCTCCTCATCGAGGCTGTGCCACTGCAAGACCCGGCGCTTGGATTGGAACGCAACTACGGTCTCTGGCTACGCTTACCTCTCTCGGCTTTTGTGGTCGTCAGCTGCCTGTTACAATTGGGCCTTCAAGCAACCCCCGAGATCGAGCTCTCCATATACAGAAAACTTGGCGTCGTTGTTGTCTCCACGGTGGGCTATATCGTATTCCTAATCATGCTCGCGTGCTCGTGGCGATTCCCCATTCCATTCAAGATCACCTTCGGCGCGCCGGCGTGCTGCATTATCTTTTTTACGACATGGGTGGTCTTCATCGGTCTCGACAAGCTCAAAGCTCTGCGCAAACTCCGTGAGCGCGTTGTGTTTCTCAGCGGCCAGCTCGTCGTCATCGCGCTGTTGTGCGTCGTCTACCCACTCTACAACGCCGTCTTCGTGGCTCTTGGGGCGTCATCGTACGCACAAAACGCATTCGTGCTCGTGCTTCCCGTGCTTCGACTTCTCATGCGAAATCTCGCAGCCATGGCGTGCTCGTGTTGGGAAGACGCCATGCCTGAAACCACCATCCTCACGGTCGAGGTCTTCAACTCCATCTACATCGCTCAGAGCATGCAGAGCGGCAACTCCATTGTGATGGCGGCTGTCGTCGTGGCTATCGACTTGGGCTACTCGCTTTACACGCTGCGTCGTCTCCAGAGCCGTGTCCTCAGCATCAAGAGGAGCCGACATCTTGCAAACCTGAACTCGCAGCCAGTTGCATCGGCCGATCCGCAGCAAGATCTTCTGCTACAGTCGCTTGTGCATGCGTTTACGAATGTCACGACCGTGAGCTTCACCAATGTGCGAGTTCTAGGGAGTTTTCCCCACACGATTCCTCCGTCAAATCCCCGAGTGGAGCTGCTCAAGCGCATCTGCAACACGACTGCGTCGACGGACCGACTCTTGTCGTCTGGTAACACACAATCTGGCTCGTACGGAGTCGTTCCCGTGGTTCCGACGCACGATGACAAGCTATCAAAGAACTCTCGTTGGATCGAGCAGTCTCTTCGTCTCCTCTTCCACTGCGAGTACGTCGTCCTCGCTGAATACGTCGAAAGCATCGTGTCGGCGCTGTGTGTGGCGTATCTCGCCGCCATCTTCGAGCTTCCGAACCTGCAATTCTATCCGTACCAGGTATCCATCGACGTGGAGCTGCGGTCGTGGATCGTACTTCGCTTGGCTGTGTTTGCAGCGATGGAATTCGCGTCGCTCATCTACGTGCTCGTGCAGATGCAGCGGCAAGTCGGCTTCTCGACGCTGCATATGCTCGCCTTCGTATTGGAGACACAGTTCAACGTGGCACAGGGCAAGTTCGCTATGTGGGTCGTCGTGGTCTTCCAATTCACACTTGTCCACTTCGGTAAGCAGCGCGGCGAGAGCGCAGGGGGTATTACACTGACACTAACGTCCGTTGTTTCGATAGGCTCCGATTTCCCGGCTTTACTTCGCTGGATTAAAGGCGTGAGATGACTTGCAGATGCAGGGAAAGGACCTCCGTGGCGCAGTCACGAAAAATCAAGCTCTTCACAGCGCGGAGTGTTCAATATGTGTTGGGGTACGTCAAGTCAAAACCCGTTCGACGCCATGGACTTGTGCCAATTACTATCCACGGAGCCCTGCATTGAGGCCCTACCTTTGTGGTCCGAAGCCAAAGGCGGAAGGAGCTCCAAAACCGGACGCGGCGTTGAGCGCCACCGTTGAGTCTTGAGACCCAGGGCGGGAGCCAAAGCCAGTGGCTGGATTTTGTGGTCCAAAGTCACTTGACGGTCGAAGCTCCTCGGCTGGTAGTCCGTCCCACTCGAGCATCGACTTGATGAGATCGTGGACAGCTGTCGGCAGTTGATAGAATCGAGAGACGTCACCCAGCGTGTAGTCCACGATCCACTCGGGCTGATTCGGTCGCACGTTGGCTGTGGAGATCACCGCGCGCTGAGGATCCACCAAGTGAACTTTGACCAACAGGACGGTACCCGGTCTGGACGCGTCGATCAGCTCACACGGATCCATCTTGTGATACGAAGCTTGTGAAAATGCCAAACAGCGATCTGCGTATCCGTCGACGCACCTTGGAGGGTCCACGATGCCTGGATCCATGAATCTGATACGTGGCAGAGAGACGTTGTCGACGACTGCAAAGTACACTCCCGTCGCGATGATGTCGCTCGTTCGTTGGTCTTGCTGCTGCTTGGTCCAGTCTTTGTGCCGCCGAAGGTCTCCATTGTAGCGCGGCGTCTGTGCGTTGAAATCCATCTGCTTGATCTCCACCGCCATCTGCACCACACGGCCACGCAGTGAAAACGCGCTTGACGGCTTTGGTTGAATCGCTACAGCCGCCGCTTCCTCATCGACACAATTCCCCTCGTTATCCCAGAAGATAGGGCCATGAACTGGCTCCGTTTGGTCGGTCAGGAGCTTCTCAAACAACGGCACGAATGCTGTCGCAATGGCTTCGATTGGCTCGTACAGACCACGGTGAGCACGCGGGGACACGTTGCTGATGTACGTGAGAAAGCGTACTCTACCATCAAGATTGACTGCCACGTCCGAGGGAATCCACTGATCGCCTTTCCACCCGAAAATGGTCGTATTCTCGTCCTGGGCCTTCCGGACAATGATCGCGGCGAGTCGTTCGTCGATAGATCCTGCTCTTGGCACGCTGAACGTCGACGCGATCTGCATGGACACCACGTTCGACATTGGGTGAACTAGATGAACGTCGACTCTGTCGGTCTTCCCGCTCAGAGCTTCACAGAGGAATGGCTCCAGCGCTGCCACCAGACCCGCTTTCACCACCTGAGCTACCGCGCCGTCCAAGACACAGGTACCTTCAGCCGGACTGTACAGACCTGGGCGAAGTTCTTGCAGAAGTGCGAGACGTTGGCCGTCCACTACGTCCGTTACTCGCTTCATCCACGCCTTCACTTCGTGGTTAAACTGCTCCCAAACGCTCGCCAGCGGAGCGAGCAGCGAGGTCACAGGATAGCCAACACCCATGAAATCGCTCAAGATCCGAGCTCGGGCTTCTTGACTCGTTGCACTGAGGCACTGCTGCACAAGATCCACGACGACTTTGGCCGACGTCTTGCCTTGGTCCGATTTATCACTCGAGGCGAAGCCATGATGCACTTTTCGCAGCATCACGATTCGCGCAAACAGTTTGGCAATGCCGACAAACGAATTTGCGCTGTTGTCGTCCTCGTCCTCGTCCTCGTCCTCGACGGATTCGAACGGGTTTGCTGCCTTTGGTGCCAAGGTGGCCACCACGCTCGCGTATGCTTTGGCGACCTGGGATTGGAGGTGCTTGTGCAAGTAGAAGCTCTCCATCTCTTGCTCCCATCCACGACGTGACGCCGATCCTTCCACCCATCGCGATTCCCACCATTGCGGAGCATTCGTGAACATCGTGATTCGGTTCAGTGTTTCCTGCTCGAGGGGATGCATTTCAGGTCGTACCGGAGGTGATATTGGGAGACTCTGAGCGACTGCCGGTGATTTGAAAACTACAGGAATGGCCGTCTGGACTGCCTTCGAGTCGTGGTTGTAGTGAGCGAGGCGTGCTTCCTCCACGCTGGGGCTCTTTTCGTGGGGCTCCAACTGGAGATCTTCCAGCCACTCAGGGGTATCAGCTGATTCCTGAAGCATCGCCTCAATGGTTGCACTCGGTGGTGTATTCCACGTGGGACTCACGAGCGCAATACGCAAAAGAACGACTGTTCCCGGCTGGGTCGGGTCGACGAGCGTAGTGTTGGCGACGCGATATCGAGTCGCTCGTGGCAGCACAATAGCACGACTAGGATACGCCGACACGTTCACGATGCCAGCATTTGTCTCACTGCAATTGGGCGACTTGGATGAACGAACGTACAGCTCAGGAGAGGGAGAAGCCAATGGTACGCCATCTTGAGTAAGCAGAGAGCCGATCTGCAGATCTGGTACCGAAACGTTGGTGGCGTCGATGCAGATCACAGCAGTCGCATCGATCTCGACGCTAGCGTTCACTGGCAGCGATACATTGTGTCGCCAGTCGCCTGGGAATTCGCCAGCACATCTCGCCGGAATGCTGATGGTCTCCACATCAATGATCACGAGGCTTGGTTTCCAACTGCCTTGCGATAAAAGCAGTCGCTCACCATTGGCGTGACCTCCCACTACGAGTGCTGGGCGTTCTAGAGATCCAACAAAGTGGCTGACAATTGAGCTCGGTGGTCTGCTTTCGGCCGCGTGGGTCTTCAAAAAGGCTGGGAATAGCGACGACAACAATGATTCTAGCGTCTTCTCACCAGAGCTTGACGTCCGTGTCTCGTCACCGCCACCCGGCGGGGTCTTGAACTCCACCACGGCTGGAGACATATTGCCACCAGTGAAGATCTCACGGGCATGGGTCAAACTCCCATCATCGGCGATGAAGGCGTTGGGAAATGGCGCCGGCACAACGACAACGCCGTCCTCCGCTGAATGCGCCAACTCAAGATCGTTCAGGAGCGAAAGAAGGTGCTTCGTCGTCCACATCTCGGTCATCTTCATGTCGATTCGGATCGAAACGATGGACTCGAACAACGTCGCAGCGAGCCAATGCGTCGTGTTGGCATCTTCGTCCTCCAAGATCCTCTCGACGTCCTCTGGCAATACATCGAAACCGTCCTCACGCTGGCGAATGAGCGTCTCCAGCGTGTGTACACCGCGCTCTGCGATCGTCTCCACGAGCGACCGCAGACTCCAGCAAGAGCAAGTGCGTTGTCCCCATCCTGTAGGCCACGCCACTCCATCGCGCTTGCAGATGCCACGGAGCAAGACCCACGCGAACACCAAATAGCGATCGGAGAGGCCAGCGTTGGACGTCGGGAAAAACGAGGGGCGTGACAAAGGCGGCAGTTGTCCTAGGCATGTCGGCCAGTGGTCCAGCAGCAGCGACAACTTGAGCTCTTCCAGCGCCACGGTCTCCGCTATCGTCTTGGCAGCAGGCGCCATCCAGTTGACGACGTGGGCCGCCGCGTCCTGCAGCGTCGCTCGCGTCACGCGCACAGCGATGTCTGTCTTCTTCTTCTTCCAGGCGGCGTTGTCATGGCGGTCTCTCCACCAGTGGCGCTCGTTCAGCACCACTTCCCCAAGCGCACGCAGCACGTCGCGCTCCAGCAGCGTCGTGGGCTGGCGGTTCTCCGCGTGGGAGACGGCACTCGAGCCTTGTCGTGACAGCAGGGCTGGCGTCCAGACTGCGGGAGGCGCAGGGCGCGACCAGAGCTCCATGGGCTGCGCCATCGCGAGTTCGGTTATGAGCTGCTCGCATTTCGTAACTGTACGGTACTGGCTGTTCAGACCAAAAGCAAGTGAGTCATATCAGTCAGTGAGTCACAATTCCATTATGTTGCATTGGCGGAGGGTTATGTTGCGCATAGACAATTGATACAAGTATTCAACATCATGGTTTGGTAAGGAGCCATGAAGCTTGGGATCGCTGCTCAACCCGCTTGCGGTTTGGCTCTGAATGTTCACTTACATGCAGCCACTTAACCCACGACTTGCTTCCATGCCTCTTCAAAATCCACTCCTCGATCCATCTTCTCCTGCACGCGGTTTGTGACGTGTGGTCCATACACACACGCCAGCACTCTCAGCTCCGGACTCTTCACGTGCGGAATGAGTCCCAAATGGTGTGCTTCTCTATACTCCAGGATGGCTTCTAGCGTCTCCAGCTCGTCGTAAAACACCTTGACGTACGTCTCGCACTCGATTTTGTGGCCTCGCTTCAGCTCCTCCATCGGTCCGTCGCTCGTCAGCTCGATCTCAATGCTTTCCCGACTGTAGCTGCCCTGATCCACACCTTCCAGCAGATCTAGAGCCCTCAATGCATCAGAATCCACGCTGAAGATCTCTCCAGAGACTCTGTAGCCATCGTGATTGCAGCTCTTGGGGCGATAGAGACACGGGACTTTTCGACTCGCCGTGAGCACCAAGCGGAAATCTGGGTGGGCAGTCACTCCATCACACAAATACTGGGCCTTGCCCGCGACGACCGCAGGCTTGAGGTAGTTGTGGTAGTTGAGGAAGCCGCGCTTGAGCGTGCCGTACACGAACACCAGCGCCTCCAGTGGTCTCTTCATCCCTCTTGTGCCACGTCGTTCTAATGTCACTGTCGAAGAGTTCACTTTGGTGTCACTCTGAAGAGGTAATATGGATGTAAGTCTTATATTGACGATGTCCATAGCAAACTGTTTGGTGGGAATGATTCAACTTGAGGTTTTTCAAAACGAGGTTTTACTGTGCACCCCATCATAACCCAAAAAGGCAATTGGCGAGCTCCAAAGGAAGAAGCAGAGGAAGCACCATGGAGGACGAGCTTAGCGGCCGTGTGACGCCGACTCAGGACCACGACATCAAAGAGGAAGATGATGGTATGTAACTTTTCGCTTCTCTTCGCTACCCGCCCGTGTCATTCCCATGCTGAAATTCGCTCTGTGTGCGTGTAGAAAACGCCGAGAAGATCGTCACCGAGTGCGTGGACGTGTACTTGCTCGCGCCGGAAGACGACCGCGCCGTGGAGCTCAAGGACTTCACGATCATGAAGCCCAAGAACAACAAGATGCACAGGCTCGTGCGCTACTACCCGCGCTGCGAGATCTCGTACAGGGCCGTGCCGCCGCCGCCGCCCGAGGAGAAGGTCGTGACGTCGCCCAACGGCACCAACACGACGACGATCATGACGACGCACCGCCACAACGGAGGCTTCAGCAACCCCAGTCGTAATGCAGAGGTCTTCCGCTTGAAGCGCAAGCTGCTGAAGGAGTACTACGCCGCAATTAAGAAGGACCCGGCGTTTGGGGCCATGCAGGATGACCAGTACACGAATTACAGTAGCGCCATTCGGTCGACGTACAGACGCCCAGCGTCGCCTTCGAGTTGGGGGCCGAGCGAGAGTAGTGGTGGCGCAGCGGGGCTCTCGGACGAGCCACCGCTGCTGGCGACGCTGCCCAAGTATAGGCGATTTGTACTCGGAGATGAGGACGACGTGCCTGTGACGTCGGAGCTGCAGCCGCGCATGTCGTGGAAGGCGCGGATCAACTACATCTCGTCGCTGTGGCCGGATCTCGCGCCCGTGGACGATGATGAGGATATCATGGACTATTATGGCCTGGAAGTGAAGATCATCTCGGAAGAAGAACGCAAGAAGGAGCTGGCAGAGGCGAATGGCGATGGAAACAGTGCGAGTGATGGAGCTGCTGTAGCGAAGAGCCCGGATGCGGAGGCGAAGGCGGACATGGCGAGTCCTATGAAGCAGGAGACGTCGAATGCCGAGGAAGAGGAGGAGGACGACGACGAGTCGGGGCCAGAGATGACGGTCGAGACGCGAAGCGCAGCGAAGCTCAAGGACTCGGAGCCCAAGATGTCGGCCATCGCGACCAAGCAGGACGACTGGGTGCAGTGCGACAAGTGCTCCAAGTGGCGACGCCTTCCAAGTATGTATTCTCGTCTCTCTTTATCGGCTATTGAGGTTGTTCTGTAGCTGATGGGATGGTGTTTGTGCCACTTTGCAGACCACGTGAATGTATCGGAGCTGCCTGCGACGTGGTATTGCAAGATGAACCGATGGGACAAGCGTTTTAACGTAAGTTCCCTGTCTCTCGTGGTCGGTGGAATCGTGTTTCTGCATCAAAATCTCACGTTTCTTCATCTACTGATGCTTAGAAATGCTCGGCGCCTGAAGAAAAAGTCGTCGTGCCGATGAAAGAGTCGGATTTGATCGAATTCCGTGAGCGGAAGTTCGTGCAAGACTTCTTGCAGCGCGTCAAGCGCATGGAGAAGGCCATTCAGCAGTACAAGTTCACGGACTCGCGGGAAGACGTGGGCGAGCGGCAGTTCGTGCAGTGTGTCGAGTGCCTGAAGAAGCGCCCACTGATCGGAGGCATGGATGCCCGCAAAATCGCGCAGCCTTTTGTGTGCTGGATGAACAGTTGGGACGAGATGCGCGCGAGCTGCAGTGCTCCACAAGGCCCCATTCCGACGCGAAACTACGACGTTCACCTGAGCACGGGGTCTACCTCTGGTGCTACTGCTGAGGAAGGTGCGACGGCCTCAGGAAGCTCGAAGAAGACATCAGGTGGGGAGAAGTCGCACCATGCTGCGGCGTCGAAAGTGACGAGTGGCTCAGGAAGTGTAGCAGCGAAGAAGCCATCAACAAGCAAATTGACCAGCAGCGGCAGCAACAATCCCAAGCCACAGGCCAAGCGACGACCATCGGATCCACCAGTGGCGACGGACAAGGTTACCAGCGGAGGAAGTTCCAGTCATGCTGCATCAGCAGCCGCAGGGTCTTCAGGCGGCGTGAAGAAGCCAAAGCGAAGGTGATGAATACAATGCAACAGTGTGCGTGGGCTGTATGTGTTGCTTGTTTGATTTCGCGAAGGGGCGTCCGGTTTCCAACAGTGTGAATGCAACAAGAGGCGTGTTTGGTACTGGCCCGCGGACAACATGAGCTTGATCTACTCAACAGGCGTTCACGAGCAGCTCCAAATTACACAACAACCATGATCCTCTCCATTACCTCCAACCATCTTTCTACCGACGCACGACCTGCTTGCACGCGCCGCACTTGTACTTGAGCCCCTTCTCTTCGTACCGCGCAAGACAGCTCTCGTGGAGCAGCGTCGCGCAGCCACCACCAGACTTTCCCTTGCAGTTCACGCCCTGCAGCATCTCGAACGAGCAGATCGCGCACTTCTTGATCTCGAGGTCGCGCAGGAACGCGATGAGCTCTAAGTACGCACGCGGGCCGAGCGTGAGCAGCGCGGCGTCGCCCACGCTCAGCGCCAGCCACTTCTCGGTCGTGAGCTTCCGCAGCAGATCTTTCACTTCGCTAATCGTCGTATTCTCACGCAAATTGACAAGATCCGACTCGTGGACGGCGCCTTCGTCACTCTCCACGATCTCCTCGATGGCCTTGCGCAGCAGGACGATCTCCCACGCCTTGTAGCAGCTGCTGAACGCCGTCAGCGCGTCGTTGCTCTGCCCAATCGTAGTTAGAGGACGACATATTGGGGGAACAATGGGAAGGATGCGAGTTCAACTTACAGTGTTGCACACGCCGATGTACATCTTGCCGTCGTCGTACACGCCGCGCTTAACGTCCAGTGAGAACGGACGCACGCTGTTACCGATCTTGGTGACCATCTCGTCCACTTCATCCTGCGCGAGGTCTCCAAACGCACGCGTAGAGTCCATCAGAAGCCTACTTCAATCTCCATCTCCGAATCGCCATTTCCCTCACCTTCCCCCGTGAGTTTCCTCGCTGTTTTCGCGACCTGGGCTTCATCCACGGCGCCCGCAGCCTGCTCACATATCCGCAGCATCAATACCAACACACGTGTAGCTCATAAATTCTCTCGAACGCACCATAATGCGCTGCAGCAGCATGCGCTCCGAGTCATTCAGCCGCACCATCTTGGTCGTCTCGGGTCTTCCCTTTGCTTTCGTTTTGTTGGCGATTTCTGCCAACTTTTTGGCGCCAACCCCAGTCAACACTACGTGGACTACACAATAATGTCCACAATCGACCATCATTCCTCCGGTTACATTGTGATCTCTATGGCACCGAAGAGCTCCCACATCCCCAGAAAATCCACCACCTTCGCGGAGCCGAATGTTCGGTAATCTCGCCGTGCGCCGCGCCGTGCTCACGCGTCTGCAGCGCGCGTCCACGCTTCGCACCTTCTCCTCCTCAAATGCGCTCGTGCCTACGAGTGGTGTGGCTCCGGACCTCATCCCTGAGGAGGTCGTGAGGGAGCTCAACAAGTACATCGTGGGCCAGGAGGACGCCAAGAAGGCCGTGGCCATCGCACTGCGCAACCGCTGGCGCCGCCGCCAGCTCAAGAGCGACGTGCTGCGTGCCGAGATCTCGCCTATGAACATCCTCATGAGCGGCCCCACGGGCTCGGGCAAGACCGAGATCGCGCGTCGCCTCGCCAAGATCAGCAACTCGCCGTTCCTCAAGGTCGAGGCCACCAAGTACACGGAGGTGGGTATCTACGGCGCCAACACCGAGTCCATGATCAAGGATCTTGTGGACGTCGCTGTGGATATGGAGCGCGACAATCAGCAGAAGAAGAACGCGCAGGCAGCGCGTGCGCGGGCCATCGACCGGGTCGTGGATCTGCTGGCCGGAACGAGTGCACCGCTCAGTGAGGCGGCTCGCGAGACTCTGCGTGAGCAGATCGCGACTGGCAAGGCCGACCGCCGTCGTGTAAGCGTGACGCTGCGTACGCTGACGAAGAAGGGTCCTCGTGGCGGCCGTGGCTCAGACATGATGATGGAGATGCCGCCAGAGCTCGAGAACATGATGGGCCACCTGGACCAGCTCATGAAGAGCCGACTCGGGTTCGGCGGTGTTGGTGGCAAGCCAGGAGCCGGTGGTGACCGTGCGCAGGAGATAACAGTGGCGGAGGCGCTGCCGAAGCTCGAGGCTGAGGAAGCCGATGCTATCCTGGACGAAGACGAGGTCGTGAAGCTCGCCATCGAAAGCGTCCAGAACAACGGCATCATTTTCCTCGATGAGATTGACAAGCTGGCGAGCCCGGACGAGCGTAGTGGCGGTGCGTACCGTAAGGGCGAG
Source organism: Pythium aquatile (assembly GCA_023337775.1). NCBI lineage: Eukaryota > Oomycota > Peronosporomycetes > Pythiales > Pythiaceae > Pythium > Pythium aquatile. Next base: position 1,686 of record JAADXM010000658.1, on the reverse strand, counting down.
GGCGTCCAGAAGGAGCTACTCGCGTTGACGGAAGGCTGCGCCGTGCAGACGCGCTACGGACTCGTGTACACGGACCACATCCTGTTCATCGCCAGCGGTGCATTCCACCGCTGCAACCCGTCCGACCTGATGCCGGAGCTCCAGGGTCGTCTGCCGATCCGCGTCAACTTGTCGCCGCTGGGCGCCAAGGAATTCGTGCGCATCCTCACGGAGACTGAGCACAACCTGCTGCAGCAGACCCACGCGCTCATGGAGACGGAGGGCGTCGATCTCCAGTTCTCGGAGGAGGCGATCGAGGAGATCGCGGCTATCTCGGCGCGCGTCAACTCGCAGACGGATGACATCGGAGCTCGGCGACTTGCGACCATCGTGTCCAAGATCACGGAAGAAGTGTCGTTCCACGCGCCAAAGATGAACGGCATCAAGTTCGAGGTGGACAAGGCGTACGTGGAACAGCGCCTCGCCAACGTGCTCGAGAAGACGGATCTCACGAAGTACATCCTCTAATAGAAGAACCACATGCACACACCCTTAGCTTATGTGATGCTGTGTCTACGTAGCAGCGCTATCCCCAGGGTCATGGCCTACGGACAGCCACAGTGGCCTCATCCCGTTCAGTTCTCAAGTCATCCAGAAGTCCCTGCATCTCAACTTAATTATTGAAACTCATGTTGTCTCTCATTAACCTGTCAGCAGCGTGGCGTCTGGGTCGCACGGCAAGATGACAGCACCGACGTTGCGGTCCTCAGCGTTGAGGATGTTGAAAGTGGCGCAGGCATTGACCGAGTCCAGGTACTCTACCACGATGCCGTTGACCTTGAGGAACTCTTTGGTGGACGGGTCGAGCTGGTGTGTGATGCGCGGCCCGCAGCCCAGAATGAGAATCTCCGTCGGCGGGTTCGTGATCGTGAACAGCTCGAGACTCTCACGAGTGATCTCCTCAAAGCGACGAGGCTTCCACAGCTGTGAGCAGTCAGACGGATACATTAGCATAGCCTTCATGATCAACCGAAGTCGTCTTGACTCACCATGGCGATGTCTGGAAGCAGTGCGACGCCGCCGCGCATGTTCTACCATCACATTTTCAAGTCAGGAACCGCGTCTCATAGGTCCATACGCACGCCACTACACACCACATCGTTGATTACGAAGCCACCGTCGTCGTACTCCGTCACAGAGATCTTGGGCGTGCCGTTGAGCATGTCCTACAGTGACACGTGAGAAGTCGTTCATCAGCGTCACAGGTCGTAGCTCCTCGCACCTTGTGCAGATCGTGTCCGTAGTTGATGCAACGGCGCTGCATCATTGGCGCATGGCGACGCAATGCGCTGGACGCCGTGAGGCGCGCGAGTCGTCCAGCCAGCATGCTCGTCGATTCCGGAGGTGGCGTCAATCGCTCGATGGGCTTCCACAGACGAAGAGTTCCACCTCAATAGTAGCCTCTACGACTCGCATAAGTTAACCCTCCGGTCCTTAATGTCAGCAATTCTGACATAATCGGTTTTGACAGGTGTGCAACAGACGTTTTAGAAACCCGTATGTATATTATCGTACTTAAACGAATATGCCTCTTTGTGATTCGGTGAAAAGGGAGACTGTTTCGAAAACGAGAAACTAATTGGACGAAAAGACACGAAAGCAATCACTTTTCGACAAATCAAATGCTATAGCGAAAATCACCAAAAT
>JAADXM010000657.1:0-15419 GCA_023337775.1 Pythium aquatile | reverse complement strand
GACACAGAGCTTCTACTCACTACAAAAACGGCTTCAGTACACTACAGTGTACACTACAAGGCTTGATCATGGCACCAAGCCGACTCATGATGACGAATGACACACAGGACGAATGGCGGCTCACAGAATGGCGGCATTCTTCGTCGACTTGATGGTTGGGATGCCCCATCGACCGAGCTTGAGCATCGATAGGCGGGTACGCGGCGTCATCATCATGTTCTTCTTGCCCATCTCGATTGGGTCTTCTTCGCCGTCCATCTCGGGCGTGACCGTGACCTTGCGGATCGTCATGTCGATGTCCTGTGTGATCTTGAGCTCGAGTTGGTGCATGTGCATCATCATTCGCAGCACGCTGAACTCGTCTTCGCTGTCGGAGATGACCGAGCCATCGCACCAGTTTCGTCGTCGCCACATGTAGAAAGCACGGATCCACTCCTGCATCACGCGCTGTGAAGAGGCACTGAACACAATGGTCCGGCGCTTGAACTCGCTGATAGATCGCTCCGAATCGTGGACCGAGCGCACGGGGCACAGCTCGAGAACGAATCGGTTTGGGTTTGGTGAGCCCTTGACGGGGCGTGCTGTCACGCGGTGACGCGTCATGGAGAACTGTCCGAGCCACTTGCCGTTCTTCTTCGTGTAATACTGCAGCAGTCCATTTTCGAGCTCAAAGTACACCGGATCCTGAAAGGCGTGGAAGGAGGCGCATAATGAGCATGGTGTCACAGGAGGTAGGGATGAATGTATGGGGGAGACTCACCGCATAGCGACCCGTGTCGTGGAGCAGGAGGAATCCTTCGTAGTCAGCCATGGTGCTTATGTGGGGATCAAGTGGATGTGTTCGGCGGAGTCGGATCGTTCAGGAATGCGACTTTCATGCCGCGTCGTCGCCGGCTCGCTTCGTCCAACGGTGCATTGCATCGAGCGCAAAGGCGAGGCCATCGGCCGCGACGGGATACGGACACGGACGCAAAAGGAGCGGCGCCTGTGACTCATGAACAACCGCAAGTCTCCAATGGAGCTGTTCGGCCGAGCAGCTCCCATCCGGGCAGCCGACGGGTGTCACCGGCTGGGTGTGAACTGTCTATCAGCCTCCTAATACGGACATTGGCACATTTACTGACAGTGAAAGGAATATATTTTCTGGGAATTAATGAGCTCATGAGTCATTAAAGCCGGGTGTATAGATGAGAGAGCGGGTCCACACAGGACTGGCACTGATCCTGGAGATTGCGCGCCGGCCAGAAAGGTATCGGCTGGACCAGGCTGATGGATCGCACCTGGCATCGCGAGCCATCACTTGAGAATCCAGCCGATCTCGGGGACGCAGAATCTGGTGATAGGCGCTGGAATCCAGTCCACGAGCTCCAGGCATCGCATGCCGCCATGTGCAGGAGTGTCCGAGAGGCAGTGAGGTCCATGAAGCAGGCTTATCCAGTTCGGTAGGGTATTGATTGACGCTTCTTCAAGTGCACATTGCATGCCTACTGCAATGAGCTCTCTGCACTGTAGCCGCACGCACGTTGAACGTGGATGAACGGCACAGCAACCATGCCAAGGCACTCTTGGTTACTTCGACATGGGTTACAATTGTGAGTACTGTCACCCCTCTTTTCTTGCATCACTTAAAACAACATTACTCAACTCAGGAGGTTCAGCACCAGAGTCACCCACCGAACACTTTTTCCTTGCCCCAAACCCCTTTAAACACATTTTGCATACCTCATCTGGACCCATCTCAACCCAAACCTTATCCAACTTACCTCCCACATTACATATTCTGCACTCTAGGTTTCAGCCAATCATAGTGGCACCGGCACCCATCATACCCTCGATGATGTGATGCGAAGAGCTCATCTGCCGCCCGCATCTCATCGTCCCCCTGCGATTCGCACGCTTTCGCGGCATTGTTCGTCCGCTGGCGCCACCCGACTCCATCGTGCGTCGCGTTGGGTTCCATCAAGCCGACCCTCTCTCCCGCCTCTGCTCACTTCCGTCGCTGCCCCCAGGCCGACGCTAAGACTCTCCGCGCTGCTAGCTAACCCTGCAGGCGAGGAGGTCTCCATCCCCCCCCCTTATCCGGTCGATTTCTCCCAGTCTTCGTACCGGTACGAAGAGCTGCTGAGTCGAGAAAGCAGTTGCCTGACGCGCTAGAGAGAACGCGCCGCTCGCAGTCCTTCCACCGCGTGGTGCTCTCCAGCTGGATCAGTTGTGGACAGCAAGGGTATTTTTACGAGCGGGACTTCTCCATCGACGAGATCAGCCACTCGCCAAGTTTTCCTCTTCCTCCGAGCCCAGGTTCCCTATCCATAGAAGGCGCGTCGGATGTGTATCGGGCCGTCGTCGACCTCGCGATCTCCTATGAATGCCGGTGCCCCGCGAGCGCGTATGGACGTCATGAAGCGCAGTCGCCACTCGTTCTCGTCCGTCTCCACGACGTCCACGAGCTGGTCGGGCAGCGTCGCGCCACACCAAGACAGCGTCTCCGGTCGATGGGTCAGCGATGCCGAGTGTCTGAGCTGCCGCAAGTGCGAGCGCGCGTTCACGCTCATGAACCGCCGCCACCACTGCCGCATCTGTGGTAACATCTTCTGTAACTCGTGCTCGCGGACGCGGATGATGATCGCCACGACGCCAGGCGACATCCCCAAGCGACAGCGCGTGTGTGACCCGTGTGCTTCTCACGCGCAGAGTAACGCCATCCTGTACGACATTGACGACAACGACGACCGCATCTCGCACTTTTCGACTGCGAGCTCGGCGGATTTCGTGCTCGACACCAAGACCACTGAAGTCGTGGACACAGCGCCGTCCGAACCGAGTGTCAACTTCATGCTCGCGTCCATGGTGTGCTTTGCCGCGTCCTTTTGGTTCCTCAAGGACGAAGTGTCGTACTCGAACCCGGCCATTTGGATTCTTCTCGCAGGGTTCCTGAAGAATCTGTACCAGCTTCTGGTTTCGATTCGGTTTGGGAGCCGACGACCGCAACAGTTACTCTCGGAACACTCTAGTCACGTGGAACTCAAGGCGTCGTCCCATGAGAGTCACCACCACCACCCCCATGCGAAGGGGGCTTCCTCTAGCCACGCGCACGTGGAGGATAAGAAGAACGACAACCCGCTCCAACTCACACAAGCCAGACAGAGCGAGATGCTCGACCTCGCCAACAAGTCGATCGACACGCTGTGGGAGATGGCCATGTCCGAAGACAACTGGACGCCCGAGCCTAACTCGTTCCCGATCGACAAGGTCGTGTTGTCGTCGCGTGACGGCAAGCCCGTGCGGATATACAAGTGTGAGGCCGAGTTTGACCTTTCGCCGGAAGAGCTCTTCGACATTCTCCACGGCCAGTTTGAGACCAGTAGCGTGTGGAATGTCACGGCGGCGGAAAACAAGATCATGCAGACGCTGAGTGAGGACACGGACATCGTCCACGTGGTCTCGGCCGCCGCTCTTGGCGGCATGATCTCGAGCCGTGACTTTGTGAACACGCGCACGTGGCGAAAGAAGGACGGCGGGTACATTGTCGGAAGCATGTCGGCTGGCAAGGACCTGGTCAAGCCAGCGAAGGGCGTGACCCGTGGTGAGAACGGCATCACGGGCTTCGTCATCCTCCCACACGAGTCGTCCGCGTTCAAGAGCCGTTTTATCTGGATCCTGAACTGTGACATCAAGGGCTACTTCCCCGGCAGTCTCATCCGCAAGGGCTCTCTGAGCGAGATGTGCTGCTTCGTCCGCAACCTTCGCCGTCATCTCGCTGCCACCATTGGAAGTGACAGCAATGTGGTGACTCCGTGAAAGCGTGGACGTATCCTATTTCCTGACAAGTACAAAGGCGCTATCGACGAGTAGATGCGCGCTACTATATCTACAGTACTCTTATACCCAGCCCCCCCCAACCGTCCCTGAAAGCAGCAGCCAGCCGACCGTGACGTGCGTTCGTGTTCCGTTTCCACTTCTTTCATCGTAGACTTTGCTTTTCCATCCTTTCCAACCTTCTTGGCTCGTGCCTCGCTTTCAACCACCAAATTAACGGTACAAATACAATACAACAACCACTCCTCAACTGCATTTCCACTTCAACTCATTACGTCGACAGGTCTGGTGCTACTTTGGTGCTTGATGGCTGTTGCCAGTACCGCTTCGCAGACCCCTCTGCCGGCAGAGGCTTCACCTGAGTTAGCACCGTGCCCTCCGTTCCCATGTTCAAGTCGCGGCCACTGTTGACGACTTCTACGATGTCGTCTGTGGCCTCGATGGTGCCCAGCGAACCAAAGGTTCCGGGCTTGTTGACTTGCAATCGATCGACGGGCTTGTTTGGGGCTCCATCTGTGGATGCACATGTCACTGACGAGTCCCAGTACCAGCTCGTGATCCGCTCCCAAGTATGGACTGACACCTCCATGCCTGTGGACTGCCACTCGGCAGTGAACGTGGCCAAGCTCACCCTCTCTGTGCCTTCGAGGTCCAGTGCGATGCCCAGCAGCGTGTCCACGATGTCTTCTCGCATGAGCACCAGGTGCACCATGTCCGAGAAGCTCATGGGTTTGGCGAACTCTTTGCGTTCCGAAGCCTTTTCGGCTTCTTTCTCCGAGAGTTGCTCCCACGTCGACATGACGATGGCCATGAACACGTTCAGCATGAGAATGCAGAAGACGACGTTCGAGGAGTAGATGAAGATTGCGCTGAGGTAGCCGCCTGCATCGTAGATCGCACCTGGGTCGTACAGCCCGAAATTGAGCTCAAACACGCGGAAGAGAGCTCGTGGAAACGTTGCCCACTCGCGGAAACTGAGTCCGTACAGCATGTGCCCCGCGAATGTGTAGCCCACGATGACCGAGATGTAGATGGGAAGAAACGAAAACACTTCGGGCATCGCTCCGTAGACGCTGTTCATGAGCCGTCGACCACCACTTGTGACTTGGAAGTACTTGAGTGTTCGCGCCGTGAGAAGCAGGACGTTGCAGATGTTCATGGCAAGTAGGATCTCATCCCAGAGGACGAGAGTGAGTGCAGGCACGTATTCGTCGAACGACTGGATCGAGAGAAGCCGCGCACGCGTGGGACTGGTCTGACACAACAATCGCCACCCACAAATGGCCGAGTTGGTGACGATATTGCCCCAGTCGCCGAGATTATTGATCACGCCATAGCGAGCCATGTACTACAGATAACGTCTTGTCAGAGAGCCGATGGAGAGAAAACCCATAGAGCGTCGTCGCTGCACTTACCACGCGGAGACTGCCGCCTGATAGGACACACACGTCCCAAAGCTCGAGGATGAAGAAGTAGATCACGTGGATCACGAACAGAATCTCGAGCACAACACGCACGGCATTGCGCTTGTTGTTCATGTCGTACGGCTCGAGATTTGTCACGTGGATGGATGCGTCGGATGTGACGCCGCCCGCCAAATCGAAATCCACAGTCAAATGGACGACCGACCAGAGCTTGAGATTGCGGTTGTAGAGTGGCATCGCGATCTCCACAGACCGCGTTTGCTGGTCGATCCACCGGAACTGTTGCATTAGACTGACGCGGGCACGCTCTTCGTCGCCATTAGTGGAGCTTCGTAGGAACAGCGTCTGGAAGCCACTAGAGTCTGAGACGTTCGAGGTTGAATAGTTGAACATCTCGAGTGTTTGCAGTTGACCCCGACTAGAAGCCGAGCCATTGGTGTATCCGAATGCCACTCGTGAGTCGGATTTCTTTGTGAAACACTTGAGATCCCGCACCGGAGCCAGCGTGCTATAGCAAATGTCGCCCTGGGTCGTGGAAGACGAAATGTTGACTGCCGCGTACCGCTGTTGCAAGAGATGGAAGCCGCCGACGATGAGAGTGTGAGATGCGATCGTGTATCGCTCATCGTCTCGCTTCAGGAGACCATTACTGTCTGTGATTCCGTAGACGACCTCCATGAACGAGTTGGCGAACCAGTCCCAGAACGTCGCAGCGCTGTGGATCGAGTAGTAGGTGATGCCGGACGACGCACGCGAGGTCTCGAGGATGTCGTTCGCGATGATCCCTCGCACAATAGACCCTGACGAAGAAAAAGACAGCACTATGAGTCAAGGGGTCTGAAGATTGAGCGGCTGAAGGCACGGGGTACTCACGGCCTGAGATGTTGCGATCGAGAAGCAGAACGGCGATGTAGATGGTAACAAAGGTCACAAACACGGTCAGTTTCCGAGACAGAAGCCGGAATTTCCGCTTCTCCTTGAGGTCTCGTGCTAGAAACTCCTGGGGCACGAGATCTGACCGTGACGGGCGAGCAGTCAAGAGCCCCGTCGTAGACCGCATGTAGCTGGGCAGGCGAGCCATGCCTTGAGACGAGCCAGGTCGATTCATGGTGGCGTTTTGCTGCGGCAGTCAGGCTTCCAGTTTGTGAATGTCACGGAACGCAATGACGTTCTTGGTCCCCCTTCAAGCAGCAAGTATTTTAGGAAGCCATGTTCTTTTACGAAAGTGTCGTGTTCTAATATACAGTTGTTCTTGTAAAGGGAGATGCAGCCAACTTTTTGGCTTTGGACAAAGGAGAAAATACAATTCTCCAGGCAACATGGATGGCGACGTGTCGACGACGCCACGGCGCAAGGCGGCGCAGGTGACGAAAGGTGAGGCGTCAGATAGTGATAATGGGAATGAGTGGCGTCTCTAGTATCTGTAACGTCGCTAACTGAGCTGTATTGCTGCGTCTACAACCAGTCAAAGTGGTCGCTTCGCGATACGCGCAGTCCATCCAAAAGTCCAATCTGGAGGCGAAAGCAGGCGCTTCCTGGCGCTCCAATGCGACGTCTAGTAGCTCCAATGCGGCACCAACCAGAGTCAGTGGCTTCAGTCGCAGCACGACTTCGAGAGCCGCGGCGCCAGCGCGTGGAGGCGTGACACCCGTGCCGTCCACACCTGCAATCTCCACCACGATTGCGACCAGCAACAGCAACGGCCGGTCGACGGGCGGCTCAAGTACGGACGGATCCACAGGTGGGTCGATAAGCATCAGTGAGAAGCTGCGATTGTATCGAGCCAACAAGGCATCGCAGAAGCCCAGTGCCGGCGGCGTGACGTCCACTACCACGGCACGAGCGAGCCGCTCAACGCCAGTAGCGACGGCGGCTGCAGACCCATTGCGGACTGTACCACGACCCACGCTTCCGGAGCGCATCACGCCACCGACGGAGAAGGCGTCGTCCAAACCGCCTGCTCGTGCGCCGCCTGCGGGCGCTAGTACTCCCAAGAAGCGACGAGCGACGACCCCATCAACGACGCCGAGTACGGTTCCAGGCGGCCGAGCGCTGAAGCGACAGGCTCCGACGCCGTCACTTGCATCGAATGTACCAACAAAGATTATCTCAGCCGCCACATCAGCAGTAGTGCGGGTGCCCTCGGCATCGACAGAGGAAGAGCTCGAGTCGCTGGAGTGTCTCTACTTGCAGTTGTGTCTGACCGAAGCCAAAGCAGCGGAAGCCTTTCATCGTCAAGAGCTGAACGCTGAGGTAAGACCCATACTATGTCTTACTGACTGGCTGTTTGATCTCACTGTTGTTCGGGGTGTTTCTCTCAGCGCCAGATCGTCACGGCGTGGAATATTCTGCAGTCCAAGCTCCAACTTCTCCATGACACGTCCATCCGACTCGACAGAGAGCTTCAAGTCCGGAATTTGGAAGAGCATCTGCAGGACCAAGCAGATCCGTTCGTTCGATTAGCGTCGCGAATCAGCTCTTTCAACGACGATCTCTCCGTTGTTAGCCGCTCGCTCGAGGCCTCTCTTCAGCGGATGCCCACGCCTGGGGTGGTCTGCTCGCCGCAAGAGCTGAAACGCCAGCTTGACAGCCTCACAGTGACGCTGCAGACCTTCCAGAGACAAGTCAATTCGGACGGCATGGGATCGACGGTGCGTTGTACTCGATACTACATCAGGTATCCTGAATGCCGAGCCTAACGAGTCGATGTCGTGGATGTACCGTAGGTTGCGGACGGGTTGGCATTCACGCAGGATATGGAAGTGTCGACCGAGCAGATCTCCTCACTGTTACTGCAAGTTGGCCATCTCCTGGAAGAAATCCAACTTGAAATCAACACAGAGACCAGTCTCAAGGCTCATTCTATTCAAGACGCTCGAGTTGACAAGTCGATGGACACGACCGATTGGTTGTGAACTGGCTGGAAGATACAGACCATTGTGGCAAGATACAATCGCGGATTCGAGCCACCGATGGGTCTACTGTTTGTATCCACCAGCCGATTGGCGAAGCAACTTGATCCAGTTGGCACGCTCCTCGATGCTCAGTGCTCGAAGCTTGAAGACGCGTCCATTGTCTGCGTACGAGCTCTTCTTTCGACTGTTCTTGTCGAACAGACCTCTTTGGAGCTCGAAAACGTACGAGCTCTTTCCCGACTGCGGTGGAATAATCTCAAAGCCCTCGCCGGCATCAGCTGATGGCTCCACCCGGCATCTAACGGAGGAGAATACATGAGCGGATTAGATTCTAGGCGCTATCGAGTGTGGTTGGAGGCGAAATACGTACCCCGATAGATGCAGCTCCTTGATGATGCGCCCACGCTCGTAGTCGTCTTTCGTTTTGGCGTAGATGAGACTGTCGCCGTTCAAAATGAAGTACCGTTGCTTCCAGTTTCGTCGTCCCAGTGGGTTGAAAGCGTTGCCACCGCCGCCTTGCTTGATTAGGTAGCCTTGCAGCTGAGTCACAATCGCCTCCTTCGCTGCTTCAATTACCTTTTGGCTTGGCAGCTGCACGGAGACGAAGGCAGCTTCTTCGAGTAGCTGTTTCTGCTTCGTAGCGAGCGCGTGCATGTTGTCGAGGTCATCAATAGCACCTTCAAGCGCCTCTTTTCGTTGCTATTTCATGAAAGAGTGTAGATTAGTCAACCTACGAATCGACTCCGCTGGCAAGTGACAGGAACATACCGCTTGGAGGCGAGCAACTTCAACGAGTTCTTTGTTCACTTCTGTCTGGGCATTCATCGCTTCCTGAAAGGTGACATTTCCATCCGTGCCCTGGTTAGCTCAGATACATTCGCTTCCACAAGTGCAGGAAGCTGTACCCGCTGGAAGAGCTTCTGCTTTGAGTTTTCCTCTTCGACCTTCCTTTCGTTTTCTTCCACCGCTTCCTGAATGGCAAACAACCCGATGTGTGAGATGATGGGAATGCTGACAGTCATCAGGTCAGGGCAGCCACAGACTTCGAGGACTGCGACGTCTCGCGCGCGGATATTCTCGAGTTCGGCTGCGAGGTCTTTCATCTGAAGGCGAATCGTTTCCTGGCAGAAGTGGGACAGTTCCTCCCTCTTTACAGACAAAAAGACAAGCTGCCGTCAGTCTTTTACCCTCCAGTCGGTATTCAAATGAGTTGAAAACTCACCTTGACAGGTCCGCGAGCACGGTCGGTGTACTCGCCCATGAGATCGACGAGATACGACTGATAGTTGTGGAAGAAACGCTATGTCCGCCGTGCAATAGAAAATATGTCAACCATCATAGGATCTTGATCGTGTGGAGAGCACCCTCACCTTGAACTCGAGAGACTGGACGGCGTAGCTTCCATCCTCTTCGTGTGGCTGAATTTCGAGGTGGCGCTCGACTTTCGTAGTCATCTCAGCGTGCAGCTCTTCAAGCAATGCGCGGCACAAACTCGACGACAGGCGGTTGTTCTCCTCGCGAATCTTGGTGTAAAGGGAATCGACGAGGTCTTTGAACAGTTTCTAAGCCGCGGGAGCGAGAGCATATCGTGAAAACCTTGTGCAATACACTCGTCACAGTCAGTGTCCGACTTACCTTGAGCAAAGAGTTCAGCTTTCCAGACCGAACGGGCATGGTCCGGAGGTTCAGCTTGGCGGTTCGTTTTGCTTCAGCGTGGACGCGCTCCAATACGTCCGACTCACACGGCAAATCGATTGCAGGCAAGGGATCTCTTGCGACGAAGAGCGGCGTGTAGTCGCGCAGATCACTGGTATCAACGATTCCGTTGAGCTGCTCCGCCATACGTGACTTGTACAACTTGATCGCCGATTCGACGATGTTGAGACAGCAGTTGTGGATGACCTCCTTCCACACTCGGCCGCGGAACACCTACGCGAAGAAACCTCACACGTCAGCTCATGAGTCATAGTATATATCCATCGTGGTTGACGAACCTGGAAGACACTGTCGTCGCGATGGGCGAGCATTGACACGAGGATCGAGCCGAAGAGCGGTCCATTGAGCTGCACACCCTTCAGGTATCGGTTGCGACCTGACTCCATCAGGACACGCAGCAGCTTCTCCACCTTCTTATGATACGCACTGGAATCCACGGCAGGCAGTGTCGAGCAGATCTGGTCCGTGAAAGCAGTGCCAAACTGGCTGATGAATGGGTGATATTGGGGCGGGAGGCCAGCGAAGACCTTTCGGAGGTAGCCCTGCTCGACCTCCTGAGACGACAAGTCCTTCTCTCCGAGAATTTCCTTCAAGTCGCCCGTCGTGACGTTGTGCTGCAGCCACATCAGCTTGGGGACGTGCGGAAGCACTGGCGATAAAACGGGATTAGGACGTTCTGTTGGCTGCAACTGAGGGGAGGATTCACGTTCGTACCGAACGGCGACTTGCCATCTTCACCACTTGCATCGCCTGAAGCTAGGAAGGTGAAGGCCTCCAAAGTCTCACTCGTAAGCGCACCATTGGTGTGGTGGATGACGACGCTACAATGGGGTTTGTAGAATGTGAGAAAGGCGGGTTCACCGCTCCAATCATACTGGGCGCCCAACGCACCTGCTCAGGCCGGCAAGAATCGCATACAACAGCCTCTCCACTCTCTGTGAGATCACGTTGTTGTTAGATCGATGCATGGGCGTATTCAAGTGCAATGGCTGGCGTACCAGATTGGAGCTGAAGCCCGTGCGGTCGATGAACGCAATGTACTTGGCATTGGAGTAATTGGCTCGCTTTACATAGAGCCACACACCACTACAGAGAGAGAGAGGAGAGAGAGAGACAGTGAGCGCGCGCTTTATCGACGCGCAAGACGACACCACTGGACCGTACGTGGCCTTCTCGGGGCTGGGCAGCTCCACGGGCTCGGCTCGAGATAGCGGCTCCACATTCGCGTTCTCCTTTGCGACTAGGTCATGCACAAATCGTGTCTTCCCACTCGCCTACATCACACACATCACAACGCCATATCAGGCCCTTCAAATATAATTCCTCATCCCAATACGCCTCACAAAATGCACCTGTGCGCCGTGGACGCTCACAACCGTAATGGGCTCAGCGAGCTTCTGTAGGAACGTAATGGCGTCCTTCTCGATCTGGATCTGCAACTCGTCCGTCTCAAAATTCACGTGCAGCAGACGCCCCGCATACAGCAGGTCAGGCGCGTGCCGTGCCGCCATCTTAAAGCCGTCGGGTGGTGATGAACCACACAGAGACGGCGAGTCTGTCGGTCTGTCTGAACCCCTCGGCCTTTCTTGAGGATGGAGCTCTCCGATTTTCTTCGCTTCGATAAATCAGGCGCTGTGGCACCTACATTCTGCAAACCTACAAACCTAGATTTGATAGGTTTGTAGGTTAGGTTGGTTCACTAAGTGCGGATTTGGGTGAATGCGTACTTAACCCCGTTGAAGTTGACGGGTCGCGCACAAACAGAAGGCGACGGATGCGAAGATGGAGACGCTGCTGCTGGACGACGCGCAGTACGTCGAGGAGCGCTATGAAGAGATAGAGATAGAAAGGAAGCGACAAAATGGACACAGTTCCCCCCACCAGCGTGACGCTGGGGGATCTCATCGTGATCTGCACTCGTCGAGGAGCGACCCATCGACGAAGAGGTCCTTCCATGATGAAGGAGATGACGCCCTCGCGAGAGTGCGGGCGCTGAGCGCTGCGTGGCCTCCCACGCTACATGAAAAGAGACTGCGGGTCATGGAGGCGTCTTTACAAGAGCTGACGACTCTGACGCGGCGGGCGATTGAAGAAGCCGAGAAGCTCAGTGATGAAGGAGATGAATCGAGTGAGGCAACGCCCGTGGAGCCGTCCAAGTCAATCGATCCAGCGCTTCCAGCTGATGAGACGACGCCCAAAAGCCTGGAGGACCTGCCCATGGCGAGCCAGCTTAGTCTCAAGATGTTCTTCCGGCTCTGTGCGTCATTGCGATCGGCTGAGAATGCGAATGGACGTCTGCTTGGGATGATCGCGGCGAAGATTCCAGTGATGCTGGACAGCCTCCCGCCGCTGTCGCTATCTCCGGGCGTTGTCGATCGATCTCAATCATCAGATTCGGGCGAGACGCTCAGCCACCGGCCAACCTTAAGTGTGTTCCATGAGCTGTTGAATATCTACGGGGAGCTCCTGAACGTCGCGGAGCAGGCGAGCGACTCCAAGAGCGCAGCGAGGCAGCACAGTGACATGAGCCACGCTGACAAGGCGAACGCAGTCATGGCATATGTGGCACTGAGCCTCAAGTGGGGACGCCTGCGCGACCTGGTCCAGACGATGCTGCTGCTGACACAGAACCCGGATATCTTGTCGGCTCAGCACATCAGCCAGCTACGGAAGCTACTGTCGGAGCTCGCAAGTGCCCAAGCCGAGGTTCCGAGCCGCCCGCTGTTACTGCAGCACTCAAGCCCCGTTGGGATCCTCGTGAGCTTTGGTAAGGGAGATCACGGCAAGCTCGGCCACGGACAATGTACACACGCGACGTGCTCGGAGGGGAACTGTACGGAGAACAAGAACGTTCCCACGGTGATCGCGTCGACGAGGGACATCAAATTTGCCAAGGTCGACTCGCTTTCGACACACAGTATTGCGATCACTACGAAAGGAGAGGTCATGGCGTGGGGAAATGGAGACAAGTATCGACTGGGCCACGGAACCACGTCGAAAGAGTATGCGCCTCGCATTATCGACTCTCTAAGCCTCAAGGGCAAGGTCGCAGACGTTGCGTGCGGTCTTGGTCATACCATCGCTTTGATGGCAACAGGTGATATCTACGCTTGGGGCAACGGATCAAATGGGCGACTTGGGCTTGGCGATGCGAACGACAGGTCTAGTCCCACGAAGGTACCGGTCCCAGATGAAAGCGCTTTGCGGTCGAGCTCGAGCGCGTTCCGATACGTGATGTGTGGTGCGTCGCACTCACTGGCTCTGACGTCCGATGGCCGCGCGTTCACGTGGGGGAAAAACAATCAAGGTCAATGCGGCCACGGTCATACGAACGACCAACTTACTGTGGCAGAGGTCAAGCATTTTCGAGAGGAACTAGGCGAACGGGTCACCCACGCGTCTGGTGGCTGGGAGCACACTTTGTTCTGTTCGGCATCAGGTCGCATTTATTCATGTGGATGCGGGTACAAGGACAGTCGTCGAACTGGCATCCCGCCAGTTCTTGGACACGGCGATTGTGAGAGACGGTTGAAGCCCTCGGTTATCCAATCACTCGTTGATGCGAACGAAGAAATTGTCCGGGTCTCGTGCGGATGGGACCACTCACTGGCGGTCTCTGCTGAAGGAGGGCTTTACACGTGGGGTTCTGGGACCAATGGAAAACTCGGCCACGGAGATGAAGAGAATTGCGAAGTACCTACGCTCGTGCGATCGCTGAGCGGCAAGGTGGTGAAGGATGCAAAAGCTGGCTGCGAGCATACAGTCGCGCTCACCAGTGATCACGATGTGTGGACTTTCGGACAAGGAGACAGTGGCCGTTTGGGTCTGGGAGACACAATCACAAGAAAATCCCCGACAATGGTGGAATTCTTTGGTCAGAGTGGCCTGCGACCTGTCGCGATCGCGGTCGGAGACAAGTACAACCTAGTTCTAGTTGAAGAATCCGGCTCATCGAGTCGACATACTTCCGAAGTTTCACCAGCGAAGTCTGCCTCTCCGTCAAAATTTCACCACCTCCACGATGGTCGACACGGTGATGCAACGCCGTCCAATCGAACTCGACGTCATCTCTCCGTTGTCGAGGCTCTGAAGCGAAAGACGACCGGGGGACCGTTGAGCCAAGTTAACTTTCTCGGTAGCATCATCAAACAAGCGGTGAGTGAGGCTGACGGTGGCCAATTCGACCAAGCGACCGTCGTTCTGTGGATTGCATCTCACCTGGCGCGCGTGTCTGGTGAGTATTTGCAACAGCTTGGTGAAGGTGACGTATTCCAAACCCCGAATTCGAGATGCTCAACGGCACTTCTGCATTTCGGAGTTGACGCCTCAGCCGTTACTGTGTATCGACTCTTGAAGATGATGGAAGCCCTTCGTGTTCAAGGCTCGCAGAGTTCTCTGACTCTCGATAGAGAGAAGTTGCCAGTCATCGCAGTCTTCTGCCTTCGTCTTCTCACCGTTAATATCCGCTACTGGACGCAGTCACCGTTGTCGGCAGATCGATTTGCTGAACACGACGTCCTCGATCGTGTTCGTGATGTCGCCACTGCGTTTGCCACCGATGGCATAGACAGCCTACTCACGGATCGCAGCAGCAGAAATGATCGAGTTGGCGAACTGGATGCAGCTATCCGCGAAGAAGGAGCACTCATCTTGAAGGTAGGGATCGTTTTCTGGGCTTCAACCATCAATGGGTGATTCTGACCGATCATATTGAACAGGTTGGATTCGTGCTCTTCTTTCCGACTCGAGCCGCACGAGAGGAGTTGATGTCGGATTTGATATCTTCACACGAACTCCGAGCGGCTGGCTCATCGCTGCAAGCCCGGTCACTAACTGCCAAGCTATGCGAGGTTGGTGATCAGTTCAATCGGAGATAAGGCCGCTGGCTAATGTTTTGGTTTGTGAGCAGGATTCAATCATGGGTGAAATTGTTCGTGGCTATTTCGAACGATCTGTGGTGCACGAGTGTGTTTTCCTCTCCAAAGAACGGGGCGTCGCTGGAAAGATGCCGCTTCTGGATAGCGTGAAGGATGCTATCGAAGCGTGTTTCATCTCGGCCATGAAGCGACTGAAAGATGCCAAACCTTCACCGAAGGAAGGAACCACGATTTTACTGCAGCTTCTCGGTGTTCTTCAAGGCCACGTGTTCGCTGTCGCTAGCTGCTGTATGCAACAAGTCGACACGGCGTTTGAAACGAAGACCGACGTTAAGCACAGCGATGCTTGGGAAACTGGGCCCGCGTGTGGCTGTGCTATCTCATGGCTTGTCACTTATCTCGCGGGGATTTTCGACAGAAGTGTGGAACTGTTGAAGACATTGGGTGAATGTACTCGTCAAGGCGCGATTATCGGTCAAGACCAAGAAGCCTTTGGTGTTCTTGACATGCTCTTGCTCCCAGCTATTCAAGCCACCAGCACAATTGTCGGATCAGCTCAATCAGGAAGCAGAAGTGCCTCTGCCTTGGATCAGGAGAACACTCTGAGGTTTGTGGATCTGATTCTACCTCTAGCCAAGGCTTTGCTACTCGTTCTTGACGAGTTGGTTCGG
>JAADXM010000656.1:0-15425 GCA_023337775.1 Pythium aquatile | reverse complement strand
GGCAGACACGGCTGTTCACATTCCAGGCGCCATCACCACCAGAACCGCAAGCTTCTACTGCACAGCCATCAACTAGGGCCGGGACGATAGCCCCGAGCGTGGCTTCGACAGATACGCGACCGTCTAGCGCTTCCTTCAGTCGGCTCAAGCTGACGCCGCAAGCCCGCCAATCATTGGGACGGATCTTCCACGACGAGTCGGAATATGGCCAGCCACAACCTGTTAGAAAGACCAAGCTGGCTGGCCAGGACAAGGCAGAAGAGCTTCGTTCAGCGGCCCAGTTCCCAGCCTCGCGACCCAAATCCGCTCCGTCGCGTGCTGCTGTATCGACCACAAGAGCGTCGTGAGCAATTAAACGGTGGGCGGCTCGTATTGGTATCTGCTGGGAAGGTCTAGTCTAGTCCTTGCGCCCGCCGGTGATCTTGAGGCACTTGGTGCTCTCAAAGATGGCAAAGAGATTGGTCATGATGAACCACACGAGCGCGAAGACGCAGTACGCGACCGTGACCACGCCCATGTAGAAGCTGCTGCCACCACTGCGCTTGAGCTCTTGTGTCTCGGCCTTCTGCGTAGGCAGCAATCCCAAGAAGCCGATCGAGCCGAGCTTGATCACGTAGGCGATGAGGATCGTGTACGTGACCTGCCACCGCACGTAGGTGGTGTCCGCTAGGATGTCTTTGTTCCACACGGAATCTACGACGACGAACGTCGAGACGATGAAGCTCATACCCAGAGGCACTTGCTCGCCGATCCTCACGAGCCAGAACCATTTGCTACGAAGAACGTCCCAGGTTGTTCGTTTAATTGTAAAACCAATAAACTTCAACTTCAACAGTAAGGACGTCCCAGGTCACGACCACACAGCGTCGAGCGTGACGACCGCGACCATGGTGATGGCAAAGCACGACTCGTGAGGCGAGTCATCCGCTTCAGTGCAAATGCATGAGCTGTAAGGTCAGCATTGGAGATTTCACGAAAGTCGTCCAGATTTCCACGTTCAAATGATGAAAAACTCTTCCCACTTCTGATCGTAAAATTTGGGGGAAATACAATACGATTGATCGATTAGTGACGTAAAGAGTCGTAGCTTCCAGTCGCTACTAGTACTAGAACTACTGGTGCTATCTTGCTACTGCAGCTTGTACCACGAAACGGGGTTTTGCGGTGGCAATGAGAATTGCTTTATCCGTTGTGGCAGCCACCCGTGATCGCGAGACACTGCGTGCTCTCGAAGATGGCGAACAGGTTGGTCATGATCGACCAGCAGAGCGCGAACATGCAGTAGAAGATCGTGACTCCGCCCCAGAACTTACTGCTGCCGCCGTTGCGCTTAAGCTCCTGGGTCTCAGCCTTCTGCTTTGGCAGCATGAACAGGAAGCCCAGCGACGCGAGCTTGGCGGCGTACGAGATCATGATCGTGTACGTCACGTGGGTACGCACGTGGTGCGTGTCGGCCTTGATGTCCTTGTTCCAGACATCGAACGACGCGTTGATGTTCTTCGTGATCGTGAGCGCGAACGGGCTGCTGAGGTTCATGACCGTGGTCAGGAGACCGTAGCACGCACCCTCGTTACCGTTGCCAGCAAGCTCCACGACGACGTAGGTCGAGACGATGAACGAGATACCGGCAGGCACGTTCTCCACGATTGGCACACCGAGCCAGAACCACTGCGTGCGCACAATGTCCCACGTCGCGAGCATGGTCACAACGACGTCGATGGCCAGGACACCAACCATGGTGGCGGCGATGACGATGCGCCAGTTCCACTGGAGACCCCACTTGCCGACGGCCGTGAGCGTGATCACCATGACCAAGCTGCCCAGGATGGAGCTGAGGTTGTAGGTGAGGTTGGACGCCTGGATCCAGTAGTTGGTGATCGGGTTGGACGCCACGTAGCTGATGCTGGCGAACACACCGGAGAAGAAGCTGTAGGCGATGATCTGGTAGAACGCACGCGACTGGAGAGCCTCCCACAGCACACGGATGTACTCACCAAAGTTCTGGCGGTCGTACTTCTCTTCACGGATGAAGAACCAGGTCATGGCGATGACGGGCACACAGAAGATGGCGAGGATGAGCATGACCTGCGCGAACGACAGCGAGAAGCTGAAGTCACCGTTGTACTCAGGGCCGTTCATGAGGAACGCGAGGATGCAGCTGGCGAAGATGCTGAAGAACGTGCGGACGGTGTAGATGGCAGTCTGCGTGCGGCCACGGATGGCCTCTGGCTCACGCTGGGCGTACTCAACGACCACGGCATCGGCAGCGACATCAGCGAGAAGGTAGCCGAGCGACGCGAGCATCATGAGCACGATGTACTTGCTGCCAGCGCCTGGGGCGTCCTCGTTGATTTCCACACCTTCCTTCTCGTAGTCCTCTGGGTCCACGTGCATGTACTCTGGCTTGACGTAGTATGGCTTTGGCATTGGCATGAGAGCCATGACGAAGAGACAGATCGAGCACATCGTCCAGCCGATCATCATGTATGGACGACGACGGAAGCCGAAGATCGGCACGTTGTCCGAAAGCATACCGATGAACACCTTGAGCGACCACGGGATCGACAGCAGCGCCGACGCCGAGGTCGTGGCCTGGCCTTCCATGTTCAGGTACGTGGTCAGGAACGGGTAGACCATGCTAGGAAGCGTGCCGTACACGAGACCGACGGCCGCGTACTGGGCGAGCAGACCGAACGACTCCTTGGACAGCAGCTCCGGGGCACCGCCCGAACGGAGAGCGCCATCCTCGAGGTCTGGCGTGGCGACTTCGGCGTATCCGCCCTTTTCACCCTTCGTGGCGGAGCTGGCGTACGAGACGCGCTCCTGGAGGCTCACTTTCGCGGTCGACATGCTTGACTTGGCTCTTGAATGGAGAGAGAGACTGGAGACTTGGTGGAGATCCGGGACTCGAGGCAAATTCGAAAGTGAAGATCGTAAAAGCCTACGGAACGGAGAGACCGACCCTCACGTTGGGAACGGAAAGCTGGCCGGGGAGGGACAAGCCCACAGGCAGGAGAGCAAGGAGAGGAGAGGCAGGGAGAGAGGGAAGGGCAGGCCAGCCGACGAATGTGTCTGCATGTTCTTGGTATGTCGCTCGCCCATCAACACAGATCCCTCCTTCGTCGGCGGGAAAGGCGGATGGGCTTGCCACCTGCTCTTTGCATCAGACTGGGAGCCTCACGGTGAGTCCGTGAGACTTGGAAGTCACGCGCAGCACAGTCACGGTGGTCAGTCACACGTGGCTCGCAGTCATGACAGGATCTGGAATCAACGGAACGACGGGATCAGTTGGCCCTTGCCACCTGTGTCTTTCTACGTCAGCTCCTCACAATAGCTTCATTTTAGTATGCGGAGATTAACGGGAGAGCGCCCGGCTATGCAGGAGACGATCCACTGCATCTGATGTCACGACCCGGCTGTCTTGCCATGATGAATGCCCTTACCTCAGTAGATTTGGACAGCACCATGCCATATTCACTAGATTAGAGGTGTAACTGGCTGCGGCGTTCCATTCTGCCACACAAAATTCCTGTAATTAGTCGCTGAGGCGTCGTGCCGGTGGGTAACAGGCCATTACAGTGCCGTTGTTGACCACAAAAGCATAAACACAGCATCATGGATATCCAGCGTCATCTTCTGCGAGTCGACGCATGCAGCTCTGTTGTTGGCCGCGACAAGCAGCCGTGCGTGCCTTTGATTCATCTTCACGAATTGTCCATGGTACAGTGTACCGGTAGAGTCCTTAGTACTCTACTGTACAGTATCCTAAACGATCTTGTGGACGAGGCCTTCGGCCACAGGTCCAAGTCCTCTGGGATGGGCAATCAATCACTGGGCATTGCCACTGACAGCTTCCGTGGACTGTTGGGACCAACTTGGTTCCCTGCTTTATGGTTGGCCAGGGTCAAAGAGCCCTCTCCGAGTCACACCATCCGCTTCTTTTTTTTCATCTCCCTCGCGGGTTTCAGGCAGAAATCTCAGGGTTGGTAGCGTGCGATTGGCAGCCAGCGAATCGTTCTTGAAAGACGAGCATGCTTATCATCCACAATCGAAAGGAGAGGGGCCCTTTTGAGCAATTAGCGGTCAGATCGCAGCTTCCATTCGATGTCTGGCCTCAACTCTCGTGCATGTCGGTTCGCAAAATCCGCCCAATTCTCGCAGCTCGCCTCGTGCTGTAGAACGTAAAGGAATGGCCCATTTTAGCGCCGATTTGCCTTCATCTAACCAAACAAAGTGCGAAGAATGCTGAAGTCGTGTGGGTTGCAAGCCACCATTTCACTTCCGACCATAGTTCGGCGCCGTCCACAAACAGCGCTGATTGGCTCTCGATGGTTAATCTGCCTGTTCACTTCGAAGTCGTGACGAAGTGAGTGAAGGAAGGAGCGTTGCGTCTCTGGAATCCTCTTCTTGATTCGCAACGCCACGAGCGCAAATCAGAGACATCATCAGCTAATCAATCACCTACATCAGTAGCTCCGTGAAAAAGCGATTTTTGCGTCTGAAAACAGCGTTTCTTCAAGCTAAATTTAGCCTAAAACAGTAGGCTTTACCTCCATGACCGATCACCTCGCGTGAATGCACGCAGCATGACGCTGCTCGATGACTACCGACGCGTCGTCTACAGCTCCAATGAAGACGAACGCCGTCGGAGGCTCACCCCGTACGTATACATACTATCGAATTGATCAGCCCGACATGTCCGATCCTACCTAGATGGAGATCTCAAACATGTAGTTGGCGCTGTCCGTGATGAGGATGGACGCTAGTGAGACCAGACGTCGGCGCTGATCATTTCGCCTGGATGGACGCTTGAGACGGAGAGCTAATGCGCCTCTGTCTATGGTGGTGATGCTGCATGTGTATGGATGGATGTACATGTAGGTTGATGGGCAGTGGCTCCCGTCTACATGCTGCGCCGGGCGCTAGTGACCCTTCGAGCGACGGTCTCACCAAGCCCAAGACCCAACTCCACGGCAAGCGCCTCAAGCCAACGCGGTCGTCAATCCGACTGGAGACGCTCTCCCCACCGACACCCAGTGGCTCAGTCGCATCACAACCGCAGACGGAGGATAATGACGCTGACACCGCAATCGGGCGCGAGAAGCCGATGCGCAAGGCGATCAAATCGACTTCAAAGCAGGACAAAGCCGTTTCCAACCAGCACGAGACGTTCCCAACAGGAGAATTCGTGGTAAGAGCAGCGCGTCCTCGTGTGCTCGAAAAGAAGTACGTTCAGCAGCTCCTAGCGGTTGTTGTGGATGGCTGAGTCCCATGTTGGATGCACAGGCCGTCGATTCTCGGACGACTCGCTGTTCTCGCAGCGGCCGCTGAAAAACAGGGCAGCAGTCACACGTTTAGTACCCCCAGTGAGCTGCCATCACAGTTCATCCACGGTTCCGCCCACATTAACATCAGTCGTTGGACGACCATCGTGTCTGATGTGACGCTGCATCGCATCGGAGCTCGCAATCGCAGGATCCATAACACTGCCAAGCAGAGACTGGCGGGCAACGGGCTGCTCAGTGTTGACACTGGTGGGCGTCCACTGACTGGATCTTCTGCAGTGTCACTCGCTGGGGCAGCTCTCACAGAAAATACGGGCGATGTGCACGACATCGTCTTGACTCGATCCATCATCATCAACGGAGCCGACCAGATCACCGACGTCGGTCTCAAATCCATCGCTGATAATGTGCCAACTCTCGAGGCGCTGGAGATCGCCAGTGCGTCGCAGATCACAGACGCGGGGCTGAGAGCACTAGCAGCAAACTGCCCGCTCTTGCAGCGTATCAACCTCTCGCAATGCACGGGCATGAAAGGCGCGGGACTTGGCGCCATCGCTGAGCTGTGCACACGCGTACAGGATCTACAGATCGCCGACTGCTCCCAACTGGGCGACTGGGTGCTGCTGCGCTGCTTCTACTCGTTTTCAGCGACACTGGAGCACTTGAACGTCGCACGGTGCTCCCAAATCAACGATAACCTACTGAAAGCACTGGCGCATCAGTGTCCAAAGCTGCGATCCATCCAACTCACCGACTGTGTCCAAGTATCCGACGTCGGGGTCGTGCAGCTTGCCCAGCAATGCCGCGCTCTACAGAAAATCACACTCAGTCGCGTTCAGTACAGCGAGAAGCTCACCGATACAAGCTGTGCAGCTCTCGGAGAACATTGTCCTCTGCTCAAAGAGGTGGCGCTCGCGGGGTGCAACTTCATGACGGACGCAGGCGTGAAGTGGATCGCTGACGGTTGTCCGCAACTCGAAATTCTGGATCTGAGCAACGTGTTCCACGTGACAGATACGTCCGTGCGAGCTATCAGCACCTCTTGTCCGAAGCTGAAAACGCTCAAGATCACGAACGTGAAGAACGTGTCGGACGTTGGGCTTCGCTTTCTCTCGACCGGGTGCACGCAACTCGAATCGCTCCACGTCAGCAACTTGTACTTGGTCTCGGACGGCAGCAAACGAGACTTTGCGCTTGAAGGCCTCCAGGCCATCGCGAAGGGCTGCACAAGTACGTCCCACTTTGTTGCATCGAGCTTGAATTCTGTCATAACTGTGCCTTGTCTTCTGTCGTAGATATCGAGGAGATGAATCTCAGCGGATGCTTCCAGCTTGTCGAGCGCGCACTCGTTGCTCTTGGCGCGAGCTGTCATAACCTCACGAAGATCAACCTGAAGTCGTGTCCCAAGATCACGCTGCTTGCTGTGAATGCCTTACTTCACGGCTGTCCGTTGTTGGTGTCGCTGAACCTTTCCAGTGTACAGCTCTGCAACAACGCAATGCTAGCTGCCATCGGAGCCCACGGTGTTGCCCTGAAAGAGTTATTCGTTTCGCAGTGCGACAAGATCAGCGACGCCGGCTTGCGCCATTTGGCATCACGAGCCGACCAGTTTGAAACACTCGACTTCTCCGGGTGCCCATTGATCACTGACATTGGGTTGACAGCACTCGTTGACGGCTTTCAGAAGCCGATACTTGCGCACTTGTACCTTGCTGGATGCTCTAAGATCACGCAAGACCCGATTGCTCGACTCGCGTTTGTGTGTCCTCTCCTTCTTACGTTGAGTGTGCACGGCTGTCGAGTTTCCGCTCGCGTGTTGCAAAGCTTGAGCTCATCGTGGCCCTTCGGCAAGCTGCGTGTACCGACAGGTGTGGCTGCTAATCAGAGCAATGTCGAGTTCGGGATCTTCCCCGTCCATCGGGCCAAGGACAGGCGATTTGTCGAGGAGGCGTGTGTGCTGTGGGCAGCCGCCGTCAAGGTGCAAAATCTCTTCCGCAAACGTCTTGCCCGGCGAGACGCGCTCCTTAAACTGGAACATTCTCGCTGTGTCTTCGTTGCACGTCGACTGCAAAGCGTATGGCGTGGACGGAAGGCAAGACGTGAGGTACTGCTTCGCAAACTGCTTCGCTCAGGGCTAGAGAAGTCGGCCATCAAGATCCAACGTCAGTACCGTGCGCTTCGAGCCAGCCGAAAAGCCCACACTCTGTTGCAGGCCGTTTTCGAGCAGCAGACCGAGAAGTACGCAATCCTGGTACAGCGTCGGTATCGCGCTAAGCGTGCCGTTCATCTCGCCTACGCGATCATGGCTGCTCGTCGACGAGAACACCGCCGCGAAGTAGCTGCAGCGACGCTGCTCCAACGCCGATATCGAGGAATCGCAGCTCGCAAACGGTTCAACTTGCTGCAGATTCAAAAGCAGGCACACGAACAGGAACAACTCGAGGCTTCACTTCGCATCCAGGCGATTTATCGCGGTCGCATGGATCGGAAGATGGCCAAGCAAGCCGAGCGAGAGAAGCAATTGGAGCTTCAACGACGTCAGGAGAGTGCCGTCAGAATCCAAGCACAATTCAGGCGGCGAGTTGCATGGACAGAAGCGCAGCGACGGCGAGCTGATCTGGCGTTCCGTGAACAATGTGCGATCAGGCTCCAAACGGCTTTCCGTTCGCGGAAAGCACGGGACTCGATGGACCTGCTGCGGTTTGCGCGACGTCACGCGGAGTGCGAGAACGCCGCGGTATTGATTCAGCGCCACTGGAGAGGCCGGATCGATCGTATTGGATTCGCAGTCCTTCAAGAGGCGAAGCGACAGGGGCTCGAAAGGCAATTACGCGCCGCGATCCACCTCCAACGCACGTTCCGAAGGTTTGCTTTGCGTAAACGTGCTCGAGGCGTCATGGACGAACTTCTTCGCGTCAAGCAGCGTGATGACGACATGGAAATTTGGGCGGTGACTCTGGTCCAAGCCCACTGGCGGAGACTTCAGGCGATGAAGGAGATTGAGCGCGTGCAAGACGAGAAGCGGTCGCGTTGGAAGAGACTCATCGATACGTACAACCAGCACGGCATGGGCTTCGGAGCGCCGTTCTTCTACGTGAGTGACAACGCCAACTTCCCCGCGTTCTTGATCCGATGTTCGTGATTTCAACCGTGAGTGTTGACTTTGATTCGTAGAACCAAGTCAACGGTGACATCCGATGGCGGATGCCGAGAGAGATTCTGATGCTGCAGCCACGGCCAGCATGCGACCAATGCGGTGGGTGTCCGTCTTGCAGGGACGATCTCGAATTTTTGGCTGTGGTCTGACTCAATCTTCACTTCTAGATACGCCTGCGTGTGCGCTTGTCGAGTGTGCGACGTGCTGTGAGTTCTTCTGTGAGGGTTGTCACGAGATCGTGCACGGCAGAGGCAAGCGGCGAGCCCACGAGACGCGCAAGCTCTTCAACTTCTACGGCATCCGCTGTGACTACGGCGATGGCGACTTCCCGTCGATCTGGCCGTCGGAAATACTGCAGGATCGCCAGTGTGGATTCGATTTTGTGACGCACCAGCCGAAGGACAACTATCAGGAGATGTTGTGGGAGATCGCACAGTTCGCACCCGTCGAGACGGAATCACGGATACAAAAGACGCGACCACCAATGCCGACAGTCGACACAAGCCTTGAACAACTTGGAAGCGACACGCTGGAGAGAGTCGAAGTTGAGCCAGTCACTGAGCCGACAGACGCTACCTCAACAACTGACGCTTCGGCTGGAGCCATTCAGAGTGGTGTCTTGTTCAACGAGGTCGACTTCGACGAGGTGGGAAATTGTCTGTGGGAGAGTTTCTTCGACTACGCCAACCAGGAGTATCGGTACTATCACCGCATTTCCAAACGCGTGACATCGTACCCACCGGCGGCTCTCACTGGGGCCTCGAGTGGCTGGAAATCCTCTGGTACTGCGGACCCAAACGCGTCTTCTCTTGACTGAGTCTTGTGTCGGTCAGTCCCCTATCTACACCGTTCCATCCCAAGTGAGCCATTCAAAGCGGCGTGACGACGTGGCGCGTACACCGTACTGGTAAATCTCGTGGGAGTCACCGCTTTCTTTGCCTTCCATCGTGAGATACGCATACATATACAACAACAGCAGACACAAACAACAGCAAAGTGTGCATGTTCACCAATCTACAGGAGCCAAATCAGATACGGTTAGCCGGCAGTGCCTCCCGATGTACCTCCCGATTCCCCCCCGAGAATTGATCGATCGAAAAAGACACTGGAGCCTCGGCGTGGCGTCTTGACTTCTTGTGAAACGAACTACATCATCACACGACATAGCGCCTCGTACGTTTTTGGTTTTCGTGTCATGTCGCTAGATGATCCAAACCGCCATCCGAAGAGAGAGAGGGAGAGAAGTATCAAACGAAATCCTTCTGCTGGAACTTGGCCAGCGGGAAGTAGGAGACCTTCACGATGTTGCCGCCGAACTTACGGCCGCTCAGAGCCTAAGAATCAAAGCACAAATTAGCGAAGGCTTTCATGATAAATTGGGTGGATCAACACGTACCTTCAGGGCCGCAGCAGCTTGACCGATCGTTTCGAATTGCACGAAGATACTTCCGAGGCCAGGCACATTCTGTCCATTCTACAGAGAGGAGTCAGTACTTCACACATTGGAAGTAGCAGCAGCAGCGATGGATACACGTACATTTGGGCGAGGAATTTCCAGGGCGACAACCGAGCCGAAACGCTTGCACTCTTCTTCGACGTCGTCCTTCAAATCAGCAAACTCCTCGTCATCGTTCAGTTCATCAATCGACACCATGTTTGCCTGGTCACGAAATACAACAATTAGTCCTCTCAGCCACGGCAACTTCCGCAATCGAGCGGCAAAACGTACCATCTTCAACACTGGTCCAGTCTCTTCTTCACTTGCAGCGGCGCGACGCACCACCAGTGGGTCTGGTCCAAGCTCCAAGCCGTCCAGGCCCTTCACAGCGTCATCCGTGACACTTTCATCTGCGTACTCGAATAACGCGCTGGCAGTTGGCTGGCCAGCCACTACGATCAATTGGAAACTCTTGAGGTCTCCAAACGGCTGGACCAGCTCCTTCACCTGGTCGTCATTGAGCACCGCTGGGATGTTGGACATCACCAACTTGTTCGACGAGGCACCGGTCGCGTTTGTGGCGACGGGGGCTGGGGCAGCCTGTGGAGCAGCGAAAGGAGCCACGCCGAGTGGGGCTGTTGGCGCGCCGAACCCAGGCACAGCAGACGTGAGAGATGCCGTCATGGAAGCGACTGAAGACAGATCGCCGATCGATGGCGTCGCAAACCACACGGGGTTTGGTGTGCACCCAAGATTCGTCAATGCTGTCTGGGTACGAGCCGAGAGAGTGGGCATCGGCTGTGGAGGGCCCATGAAGCTCTTCGGGCGACCAAACTTCAAAGGCTGTCCGAGAAGAGGCAGCTGGTTCAGCATCAATGCCATGTTGCACTCCTCGATCGAGCGCATCTCGCAGAACGCGAAGTGGCCGTCGGTTGAGATCCACGTGCTCAAGATCGGGTTGCCAGGTTGCACCGTGAGGCCGACTTGCTGGATGATGGTACCCAGGAACTCCTGAAGCTGTGGACCAGTAATGCTTGGAGGAAGGTTGCCGACATACAACTCACGAGCTGGCTTCATGGACACAGCAGCAGCCATCGTCAAGTTGGATGCCTGCATCTTCGCGATGATGTCCTGGAGACTCATTGTCGGGTACTGCTGCATCAGCTGCGTGATCGTCGGGTTCACTGGGTTCACCACACCAGGCACCCCGGGAACAACAGGAGCAGCCGCTGTCGGAGGGTGCTGGCCTGGCGATGGCGAGCTGTTCGCGTTCCGTCGACTGCGGTCGTTCGACTTGGAGCGTCGACGGCGAGAGTAGCTGCTGCGGGAACGGCTACGGCTTCGGCTGTGGCGGCGACGCGACGAGCGACGGCGGTGCGAACGCGATCGCGAGCGTGATCCCCCTCGTCCACGGCCACGACGGCTGCGCGAAGCCGAGCGTGAGCGTGATGACGATCGGTGACGACGACGGCGGTGGCGAGTCGACCGCGACGGCGATCGGGACGCCGAACGCAAGCGGTGGCGGCTGCTTTTGTGGCTCTTGCGCTCGTCCTTGTCCTTCGGCTTGTCCTCCTTCTTCTCGCCGTTAGCTTCAGACGCAGGGTTCACCTCCGTGTCCTTGTCCTTCTTCTCGTCGATGACCTCCTCTGCCGCTGGCTTCTCACTCTTCTTGTCGTCCGTTCGAGAGCGCTTGGACGCTCGCGATTTCGACGCTGAGCGCGAACGAGACGCCGACACAGACCGCGAACGCGAGCGGCGCTTGTCACCACGGCTGGAGCGCTCGCGGTCGCGTCCATGGTCCTTTTCACGGCGACGAACTGACGTGGAACGCGAGCGAGAGCGCGATTTCGACACAGATCGTGAGCGGTTGCGACGCGAGCCACGGTCTTTATCGCGGCGGCGGTCGCGGTCTTTATCGCGGCGTCTCGCGCTGCGCGACCGGCGACTGGTGCGTCCGGAGCGGCGGTCCTTGTCCTTGTCGTCACGGTCGCGGTCTCGACCCCTCTCTCGCTCACGGTCACGATCCTTGTCGTCACGGCCGCTCGTGCGCTTGCTGCCGTCCTTGTCCTTGTCCTTGGAGTCCTTGACCGACGTCTTCTTGTCGTCGTCGGCGCTCTTGGCGTCGCTTTTCTCGGCCTCTTTGAGCTTGAGCAGCTTCTTCTTGTCCCACCCGGACTGGCGCAGCTTGGCGCGGATGGCCTCTTCATCCTCTTCGTTCATTTCCACGATCTCCTGGGCCTTCTTGTCGGCTGCAGACGCCGCGGCGTCCTCGTCGAGGCGCGCCATCTTCCCGGTTGCTTGCTGGGTTTCTCGTCTTCGTTCGATGGTGTCGGGGAGGATGCATTGGGAGTACAGTCCAAGACAAAACAATATAACTTAGAACCTTGATATATGATACTTGGTATTTTGAAAGGATATGCTTTTCGAGGATATGTGGCCAAATGGCTACACAACAGCAAGAAACCCCAACAGGGCGCGGTTCGACAGCGTGGGCACGCTTGCCCCAATGAGAGCTCGCCCGTGCAGGTTGATGATGTAACGACCGCCACTTCTTCCTCAGGAGGCGTTGAATCCTTCGTCCAGCGAGCCAACTTCCCCAGCGGCCCTCTGGTCGCCAGGGTGAGCTTCACACCGAGGCCACACCAACACAGCGTGTTGCCCGTTGTGGATCACAACTTGTGGTGCCTTCACCGAGCGTCTCCAAACTTCGGAGACCGAAGCACTGGATCTTCCCACCTCCGTTGCCTGGCTGACTGTCTCCATTGTCTGTCCATGCATAGTGGGATCCGAGTGGAGTGGTGGGAAGAAGCAGGTCGGTTCGCGGTCAGTGGCCACGTTCCTGATCCAAGCGCCGGTCCACCCCCCACCTCCGAGTAATGGAGACGTTCACTGGATTTCTGGATCCACTGCGCTTGGCGAAGATGCTCCATCACATGCTACCCCACGACAGTGAGCACCACTGGATCTGAGCAACATCCAGGGCGATCCAGTGAATTCCGAACCCTGGTCTTTACTTTCCTGAGTGCCCATTGACCGATGAGCCCGCCTACATTACTGTCCCCATACCATCCACCTGCAGGAAGAAAATGGAAGCGCTGCTGGACGAGTGTCTCTAGTGGCTGTTCCTGCACGCGTCACCATCGCGAACTCTGGATCCAGGCACGCTCTGGAATCCAGACTGTCTGCGGAATCTTGGCTGGGACCCAGACCACGCCCACATGCTGGGGCCATCATTGATGGCGTCACGAAGAACACCAATTATGAGACCAGCAGCTGGCCGCTTCGCGCAGGCGACCGTCGCGTGTCGGCTTGATCGAAATTCTCGGAAAACAGACGGCGTGCTTTTAGACGCATCATGCGTTCTGGCGATCGACGCCCGTCAATTGTGACTGGCAAGGCGTGTGTCCAAGCTCACATTCGGACTTGAGGCATTTTCTATCCACATAGTACATGCGGCCGTTGCTGATCGCATTGGCCAGGAACTTGCGAGGTCTGTTCATGGCGTGTTCAGCCCAACGGACTAGAAAGACACGGAAGCGGGCGTGTGGCCATCGCGAAAGAGAGCCGGGCGACGCGTGAATCCGCGAAGGACCCTTCACGAGTCGTGAATCACGACACACATGGCTACAACACACAAATAATTTCGCAAAAAAGGGTGTGTCTAGTTGGGTCTCTCCCCCAGTTTCCGCCCCTAGTATACCACGTTTTACGTCTGGCGAAAGGAACACACCGTAAAATAAATTTGATGTTGTCACGTTGTCGTACTTTGAACCCTCGAGCATCAAACTCGTTGTGCCAGAAGATGTTAGTCAGCGTGGCCCAGAGGACCAATCACGCCGTGATTCACGGTGTCTTCCATCCTTCATAGTCGGGCCATACAACTCTCTATCTCACCTTGTTTTGGCACTGTGCCTGTTTCTCGTTCACAGATCCAGTGCTACGAAACCAGATGGCCATGTTGCCCCCTCGCCCGAACCAAAGCTTCCAGACTCTGGATTCGCATGTTGCCACTCCGAACTCCAAAATGGAGGACTTGCTGGACGCGATCCAGATGGTGCCCACGCAAGCCCTGGAATCCCAGTCGTCTGCCTCTCTGTCGCGTCCCTCTCCCCCACAGACACCGTGTCCCTGAAAATCCCCGGATGTCGGGATCTCTGGAAGCTGGTCTAATTGACCGCCCTCCTCCTCTCATTCCTCAATCTACCTCTTCGCCGACAGCTCCAAAGCAAAAGCATCAGCACCACTATGAAGTTCGCCGTCGCCGCCGCCTCTGCCGCTCTGCTCGCTACGAGCGTCAATGCCCACGGCTACCTCGTGCAGCCTGCGGCCAAGTTCAAGCCGGGTGTGATGACCACCAACTACAACGGCCTCATCGACTCATCCACCATGACGGGTGCGTTTGCTGGCAAGAAGTTCAACGACAACCCGGACAACAACGTCGCCACCTTCACGGCTGCCTTCAAGGCGTCGACCTACAAGGACATCAAGTCCATGATGGACCCAGTGGTCGCGGACTGCGGCAACACCCTGACCGACGGCACGCCAGTCGATGTGAGCAGCCTCAAGTCGGTCCAGTGGGCTAACGACCAGGAGAAGAAGGGCTTCGTGACGTCGCACACGGGTCCGTGTGAGGTCTGGATCGACGATGTCATGGTCATGCACGAGGACAACTGTGTCGGCAAGTTCACGGGCTACCCAGCGGACATCCCAGTCGACTTCTCGGCCTGCAAGGGTGACTGCAAGCTCACGTTCTACTGGCTGGCGCTCCACGAGCCAAAGTGGCAGGTGTACAAGCAGTGCGTGCCGATCAAGAACGGTTCGGGCGGTGGCAGCGCGTCCACGCCGGCGGCCACCACGGCCCCATCGGCCAACACCAAGCCATCCTCGGGCAACGGCAAGGACGTCGGTGGCAACACCAAGCCAGCCACCAACCCAAAGCCTGCCACCCAGGCCCCTTCGCCAGTCTCGCCATCGGCTCCTGCGCCAACCAAGAAAGCGTGCAAGCGTCGTCGTGCTCTTCGCGCCGACTAAGTCGGATCCCAGCCCCAGCATTGATGTATAAGCCCCCGAAAGGAGGGGTACGTATGTATCGTCCGCGTGACATTCGTAAGCGTCAAACAATAGATTTTGCGCAGGTTTGCCTTTCCGATACTGAACTGCATTCCCCCTTCCCTGTTTCCAGCTACCTTAAACCTTAAATTGAAAGATGTCGATACGAGTCGACGAAGACAGCGACACACACGGCTCAGACCAGTACTGCAAGAGCTCGAAAAATCATCATGGCCTTCGGTGGTAGTACAATGTACGGATGGATATGGATCAGAACTTCTGAAAGACGGCATGTTCGCCTGTCTTCCTCCAAGTGTCTGTCGAGACCAGCAGTTGGAGTGGAGACGTAGTACAGTACCGACTGTACAGTACAGGCTGTACAGCATTCCATCAGTCATCATGCACGAGGGTACAGCACGGCGGAATCCATCGCTCCATCAACAATCGACGTAATAGCTGCGAGCACGATCATGGAGACGCGAGTGTAATCTCAAAG
>JAADXM010000655.1:0-15431 GCA_023337775.1 Pythium aquatile | reverse complement strand
ACTGGGTCGTGAAGACCACGTGCACGACACAGTGTGGCTGGATGCATTTCAGAATGCTCTTCATTCGATTCAGCCTCAAGACGTTGCAGCGGCCCTCGCACTCACCAGTGAGCCAGCCATCGTCGATCTGCAAGTCGTACGGATCCGTTATACTGCGGGCGAGTGTAAGCGTGCCCAGGTTCAGCGCGCTTGGGAGCCACGCCGGCCACTGTGCATCCGGAGGCGCTAGAAACGGCACCGTCAGGAACCGAAGCAAAGCTGGAATGACACGATGCCAATCCTCCTCCGCCATGGGACATCCCATCCCAAGCTCGAACACCATCTCGCAGAAGAACGCATGGAGTGGAATGCCAGCGAGTCCGCTGCAGTGGCTCGCCGAAACGATCCCAGCGATCATCATCGACTCCAAGTGCCTGACAACTTTCGATGGCTGGAGGGGGTTGCTGAAGTCGAACGCTGGCGGCCGGGACCGCTCGTATCCTTCGAGTGCCGCGCAGTACGACACAAACTCGCCGCGACCATTTAAGAAAGCGCGATGGTGCTTGCCCCCCAGCAAGCTGAGATACAGAAGCACGTCTTGGTCAATACGGGGAAACACCACGCGGGGCTTCGGATCACGTGGCTTCTTTCCAGCAAGGCTGCCGTGGCGCGACGGCTCGAAGTCCAACTTGTGAAGCTCACTGCCAGTGCGAAACCGCAACTCGAACATCTCCGCATCTTCGAGTCTCGCAAAATGACCATGAATCAAGCCACCAGTCAGCCCAGTCGAGTACTGTGTCGAATCGTAGAATGCGAAGCTCCGAAAGATACTCAGTTGGCCTCTCCGAAGCAACTCGGATCCTGGTCGCTGTGTCTGTCGGCACTTGGCAGCCAGATCTTGAGTGAGTCCGTCCATGAACCGGACGGTTTGCTCGGGGTCGTCTTGGCTGGGAAGCTCGTGGTCGTTGACATACTCCATTGCGAACCGTGCGAAAAGCGGTCGACTGTGTCGCACAAGCCGCGCCAGATCATCGCGCGGCAGCGTCTCCACAGCAGGGTCCTGAAAGCGAGACATCTCGGGCACCACGACACACCAGCGCACGCCGTTTTCCCCAGGCGAGCAACCATCACTAGCCGTAATCATCTCTCGTGCGATTCCGTCCGTCGAGCCGATGACGACTGGAAGCTTTAGCGTTCGAAACACGTTGCGCATGAATCGCGGCTTCACGAATCCACCTTCAAACTCGTCCAGAAAGATCACTGGCTGCTTCTTCCGTCCCTTGAGTAGCTCGGCAACTTCTCGTAGGAACACGCTGTGCCCTGCGTGGCTTCAGCGCCACTCAGCAGCGCACGTATGAACTCGAACGTCTGGAGACACAGTCCAGTCGGAGCATCCAGCACGTCGCCGTCGGCGAAACCAGGAAAGAGGCGGCTCAAAGCCTCGTATGATTCGTAGTGCAAGTCGCCCTCAATGCACGTGAGGAACGTCTTGCATCGTGCACTGAATGCCGTGTACACATCATTGCGGGGAGACTGCTCTGGGTCGTACTGGCGCTCGCACACGACGTAAAACACTTCGATGTCGTCGCGCGCCATCAGATTGAACGCCATCTGCGTCTTGCCCATCCCAGACGAGCTCTCCAGCACAATAAACGGCCTCGCATTTGGGTCTGCGGCCACGTAGTGCACTGCGTCCACGAGCTGCGTTACGATGGGGTCGTCCTTCAAGCGCATCGCAACCTGCTTGTATGGGGCGATGACTCGCTCGGCGTCGCTGTCCATTCCACCTGGAGCCGCCAAGTAATGATCGCCGGGAGTTCCACCAGGATGTGGATCTCCTTCTCCCCCGGCTCGAAGTTCGTTCCAAACTACTCCGCGTCGTTGAGCTTCCACGACGATAACATCTCTACAAACTGGTGCTCTGCGCTATCTTGTCTTCCCCGTCTCAAAATGTCATCAAGCTCGTCTTCGTCTTTGAGCCACTCGTCACCCTTCTTCGCCAAGTACAGCGTCATATCGCTTGCAGAAAACAAAAACCGCTCGCGGTACCGTTGGTCTTCGAATATCGCCTCCTGCAGATCACACACTCTCGCATCGCGTGCGATCGTGACGGAGAACACCGTTCCTCCGCCGTACACACCACACCCGAGCTTCACTTCGCCCATGGTTCTTCTTCTCGCCAAGACAAATCGATACTAAGCCAAGCAAAAGCGATGGTGATTCGAACTTTTGGGACAGGCCGCTTCAGAGAACAGTTCGCATCCCGTCGGCAGAGAGATGCCGATTGATGGCTGGTCCCAAGCCGACAGGGTCACCATCCATCAATGTTGAAGTCCGAGTACTTTGTACCCATCTGCCAGATCCATTAGGTTCTCCTTAGGTGCGGTTACGAGGTTACACTTCTTCCCAGAGGAAGCGAAGCAACATGGAGACGCCGTCGGGTAACCTCCAGTATGTGCGTGGGCGCGTGGTCCACTCGCCGTCCCGCGGCCAGATCGAGATCCACGACGACGCCTTCATGGCCATCGACCGCGATTCCGGTCGAATCGCGGTCTTTCACGCGCAGATCGAGCCTGGAGATCTCACGCATCTCGCCTCTTCCTCATCGCTCACGCTGCTTCCACACCAGTTTCTCATGCCTGGCTTCGTGGATACGCACGTCCACGCGCCGCAGTACCAGTACACAGGCACAGGCACGGATACGCCGCTCATGCAGTGGCTGGACAAGTACACGTTCCCCGTTGAGTCGTCGTTCGCCGACGTGCTGGTCGCCGTCAAGTGGTACGGGCTACTCTTGGATCGCATGCTGTCTGAAGGCATCACGACGGCCCAGTACTTCGCTACGATCCACGTGGCGGCCACGCAGACGCTAGTGAATCTAGCGGCGACGCGTGGCCAGCGAGCGTTCGTTGGCTTGGTCTCGATGGACCAGAACGCCCCGGCAAACTACGTGTCGCCGTCGGCAGCCAAGAGTCTCGAAGACGCCGAAGCCTTCATCCAGTGGACACTAGCGAAGCAGAATCCGCTTGTCCAGCCAGTTGTGACGCCGCGGTTCATCCCGACGTGTTCGATGGAGCTGCTGAGGGGCCTGGGGGACTTGGCGGAGAAATACAACGTGAGGATCCAGTCCCACGCCGCCGAGTCGCTGGATGAAGAGGCCTTCGTGGAAGCACTGCATCCTGGGAAGCGAGACACGGAGATCTTCAAGGCCACGAAGCTGCTGAACGAGCGGAGCTGCATGGCCCACTCGGTGCACCTGACGGAGGCGGAGCTGCAGGAGTTTGGCCAGTGCGGCGCGTCCATCGCCCACTGTCCGCTGTCCAATTTCTTCTTCGCGAACGGCTTCCTCGACGTGCCACGCTGCTGGAAGAATGATGTGAATGTGGGCTTGGGCACTGACATGGCAGGTGGCTACTCGCCCAGCATGCTCCGTGCGATCCAGACCGCAGTGCTCACGAGCAAGGCAATCGAAATCGTCGACAGATCCAAGACGCCGATCGATTTCAAGGACGCGTTCTGGCTCGCAACGATGGGCGGCGCTATGGCTCTGGGCATCGAGAAGGAGACGGGCAGCTTTGCTGTTGGCAAGTCGTTCGATGCGGTCGTCGTGGACACGCACAAGCCTCAGAACTTGGACTTTTCGGAGCGAGACTCGGCGTTGGATATCGTGCAGAAGCTTCTCCACAATGGCGACGCGCGTAACTTCCAGCGCGTCTACGTGAACGGGAAGCTGGTTCACCGCCGGGATGGAGATGAAGCGTAGAGGCGTTCGGTGAGACGATTTCTACCTTGGCACGAGCCGTTACCGGCACCTCGTACTGCTAATATAGCTCGACGACTCTTGAGATGGCTTGGCAAGCAGATCCTCGTGGACCGCGAAACAAATGACGAAGGAAATTGAAAGCAGCCAAGGAGATACCTTCAACAGCACGTCAATCGTGTCGGCGGCAGCCACAAGATTCGCTCGTCATAGCACGAGCTCCCGTCGCGACTCGTCACCTCTGTCAGTGGCTGCCACCAGGTATCTGATTGTGACGGATGTTCCCGGCCCGACGGAGGAGACTCCACTGCATGTGACAGCTCAAGCTGCTCGCATCCCGACGAGTCCAGTTGGTGGTCTAGGCGTCAAGCCTCTCGCCAAGAACCCTCCACTATTGCGGCGACAAGCCACGGAAAAAGGCAGCAAGAGCCCTGTCCGATTCGCTGATCTCGTTCGTCAAGCGAGTGGAAAGAAGGTGGCGAGCGATGCTGATTCGAATGCGGCAGGAGGTCGAAGTCCGAGCCAACGCAGTAAGCTTCCCCAGAAAATCCGGTCCAGCGTCTCACGCATGCGGAGCCAGCTCTCGCTGCTTACCAGTAACGTCGGCAGTAACAACGCTGCGACCTCACCCGATGGGAAGATGAAGATGCACAAGGGCAGTGGCGTGTCTCGCTCAGGCTCATCACCAGCAAACGGTGCTGTCATTGGGTCCACAAGCCCATCGTCTGGTGCTAGATATTCGCGCCAGTCGCAGGAAACTTCATCAAAGCAAGCCGAAAAGAACCTGGATCGAAGAGCATCGTCGATGGCGGCCATGCGGAAAAGCGTCCAATCTCAGCGCAGTGAGCACTCGATCAACGCCGACGCTACGACGGTGTTCGAATTCATGGAGCTTCTACGACCACTCCAAAGCAGTATGAGCAGTTTGCGCGATGCAGGTGATGACCTGGGAATGAGCGACAGTGACGATGACGACGACGACGAGGCTGACGCTTTGTTTCGGCGTCACGAGCGAGAGAGCAGCCGCATCTTGCGAATATGCTGTTCGCTGGATAATCTTCTCTTCTCTATCGCAGACGACGTCCAAGAAAACAAACACGATGTCATCGCAATCGCCAGCGGACCGGCACGCAAGCTCGTGGAGTTGATCCTCGCTGGTGTGAACCAGATCGCTGAGGCCATGGGCGCCACTCAGGTGGAGGACGGTACGCCGTCTCTGACAGCTAAGGACGAACGATATCTGCGCGAGTTTCTGGTTGAAATCGCAGATCGGTGGTCAAAGCTAGACGACCTTCTACGCGGTGTGTTTGTTTCGACGATACAGCGCACGAGACAAGAACTCAGCGAGCTCCAGGTAGCCCACAACGAGCTCAAAGAGCAGAAGCAGACACTCGAACTGGAGATGTTGGAGTTGCGCGAGTTTCATTCGAGCGAAAATGCTGCTACGATGGCTGTGACAAGTAACTTTATGCGGCTCGCCGACCACAAACAGACCAAGCAGAAAGGACCAGAGACAGAAGACGATGAACGGCTCGCAGAGTACGATCTCCAAGAGCGAGGCGAGAAAGCTGACGGAAAGAAGCAAACTGCTGACGAGGAAATCGAGATGTTGAAAGCACAATGCAGCGAGTATGGCCGTCTACTGGAGATGGCCAAGCAAGAGATTCGGCTCACTCACCAAGAGCAACAGTCGCAACACGCTCGGCTTGTGGAGCTATCTCAGTCATTGCTGAAAGACGAAGAGGTCGCCCAGCTCCGTAATGAACTCCAAGCAGAGAAGAAGCGAGTTAAGATGCTCGAATTGGAGGGTCTTCGAATGCGCGAGTGTCAAGTGGATTTAAATCTCAAGATCCAGTCGCTGCAAATCAACCAGCATGGCCCTGGAAGTACGGCAAAACAGTCAGCAAGCAAATACTCAACTGTATCGACTCCGCAGGTGCTCTCTCAAGCGGGAAGTGTTGATTCGCGACGAGCTGCCACTACTTCTGCCCCTGTGGATCAAGCGTCATCGCCAGCCGACGATAAAGTGACTGTCCATGCTCATACGCTCTGCACAAGTGGCTCGACCGAAGCACAATCGTCGCTTGTGCAACGTGATCTCACTGGTGCTCATGCAGACATGGCCCATGTGTATCGATCAAGCACGAAGGCATCTTCATGGCTCTCGCGTGTGCTCGATAGTACCGTCAAGACAGGCAGTGCGACTGCAACCGACGAAGATGACCGACATGTGCGGTTGTTCATGTTCAACATGCTCATGACTGAACAAGAACTTGATGATGCGGCGGCGCAAGCAAAGCTTCGCAAGAAGTCCAACGTCCCGACAGTTGGTGCTCCTCCTCGACCTGCCACATCCTCCTCGGCCGCATCACCGACGAAGAAGAAGAAGAAAAAGAAGGACGCAAGCGATCCACAGGACCCGAACTTGGTGGCTATTACAGTCGAAGAGTGGGCCTCTGATACGATCGTCGTGACAAGCGTCCGCCAGTTGATATGGACACTTTACGAGCAGTATCTTATGGGTGAAGAAACACGACGCGTCCTATGTCCTCAGCAAGTCCAGTGGTATCGAGACTCGGCGCCAGCTCGCTGTCCTCCATCTCTTGCAAGTTATGTGGCTCACTACTTTTTGGAGAGGCATCCAAGTGAAGAAGGAGCACTGCGCAATCTTCGGCGATTCACCACGGTGTTGTCGAAATTGCGGGGAGAATACGGCGACGTGCGGCTCTTTTGTGACTTCTTGGAATGCTCTCGTGGGCGTGAAGAGCTACATTTTCTGCTCTGGACTCTTCAAGCTGTCGACAGCGTCAATTTGGGTGTGAACTACGACGATACTACTCCAGTGACTATGACTCACGACTCCCGACAGGGCCGATTCGTCTGCACGTTGAAGGCTTTGTACTTGACGCGGATGGTCTTCCGATTACTGCATATGAAAGCTCTCAAGAAACCAACTCCTGCGTCGCCATCTAGAGGGGCTGTAGTAAAAGCTAAAGCAGCATCTTCAGCTCCAGCTCCAGTACCAACCGCCTCATCGCCCAAGAAGAGACATAAAAGTCGTCCGTTAAGCGCTGGAGCGGCGTCCACTGCCGTAAACCAATCCAGTCTGATCGCGTCGCCCCCCGTCGCCGATCAACCCGGGATCGCAGCCGCAGAATCGATCATTGATCGAGCCAAGGGCATGTACTCCAGCGCCGTCAGTGCCAATTCGGGGTTCCCACTCACGCTCGAGGCATTCAACGCAATAATGCTGAGCTTCGCAGTCTCACCGTCCCAACAAGAGCTGCTAGATCGCCTCGGGGCGTTCTATCAACCAACAGGCGATGAGCGCAAGATCTCACTGGACGTGTTCCTTGTGCTACTTAGTGAGACGTTTGCGACTCAACTGCAATGGCGCCGAGCGCAGTTGCAGGCATTGTTTGTGCGTTTGGCGAAAGAGGAAGAGGTTGATAAGATGCTTGCGGCGAAGATACTTCAAGACGAGCTGGACGCCGGAGCAGCGTTAGCTGCAGCAGCTACCGCCAAAAAGACCCGGGGACAAGCGAACGATAAACCAAAGAAGACTGCGATAAAGACAAAAAAGCGGGAACGACGTGTTGGCATCGACAAGAGCCCCGAGAGACATCTCAAAGGGCTGAGTCGCGAGCGTCTTCGCA
Source organism: Pythium aquatile (assembly GCA_023337775.1). Taxonomy (NCBI): domain Eukaryota; phylum Oomycota; class Peronosporomycetes; order Pythiales; family Pythiaceae; genus Pythium; species Pythium aquatile. The sequence goes on along the minus strand of JAADXM010000655.1, from coordinate 8,036 downwards.
AGTTTCTTGTGCAAGGCGGAATCATCGACGAAGCGAATGGCGTGCAGCAAAGAGACTTCGACGCGTTCTATGTGGTGATACTGGAAATCAGTAACGAAACACCGAGCGAGATCCACTTTGACCAGGTTTACGACGCTCTGCTTCGACTCGAGCTGCTTGGCAACGATGCCTTTGCAGTGGGTTGTTCTGCGTGGTTCGCGGACGACGCCATGGGGTCCCAGACAATCAGCGGAACTTGCAGCTCAGCTGAAGGAACGATCGATCGGAATCAACAAATCATCGATACGTGGCGGGCGCTTTCTGTGCAGACCCTTGCCGTGACGGAGAACGACCCAAATATGTTTATTCGTCACGTTACCCGCGAGCTCATGCGACGAGCTAACACCGCATTGGCCCAGTACTCGAGACAAAGGGAGCGAAGCCTCACATCCGATACGGAGTCCGTGCATGCTGTCCAAGACTGTCTAAGGTTTGCGTTGAGTGTGGTGTCGAGGCGAGTAGATGTGCCAATTGCGGGCAAGTCACGTACGCTTGAGTCGAGTTTGACGGGGTTTTTCTACCTCAACCAAGCCATCAAGATGATGATCTCCAACGATTCCCACTACGCGTCTCATATTGATCTCGGCGTGACGAGGGCACTTCCTTCTACTGGTGAAGTCGATCCACTCGCTGTATTTTACGACTGTCGGTACGTGAATCATCAAACTGGCGGCGAGCAGATCGCGGCTATCAAAGACATCGCTGTCGCGAAGCAAGATGTGCAGCGTGTGCTCCAACGCTACGCCATGTTCGTCGCACACTTGTTCGAGAGCTACAGCCTGGCTCGCTGCACCGGTGTCAACGCTGGTGGTGGTGGCCTGACGCGAGACCATTGGTTAAGTATGGGGCGTGACATTGGTCTACTCAACGACCAGCTTCAAACAGTATCATCACTTGAAGCACTGTTTGTTGCAAGTGCATCACGGAACAGCGAAGGCTCCGTGGACTCTGCAGCCACACTGGCAATCAGCCGCAGCCACTTGGAGCTTGCGGTTGACAAGCCGCAGTTTGTCGCACTACTCGTAGAGACCGCTGTCCAGCAATACGAAGCCAGCGTTCAACTCAAGGCGAAGCGAAGTATGAAGTCGAAGCGCCACGCCACTCTTCCGTCGTTGGCACAGGTCGTCGACAGATTCTGTCAGTGCGTGATCGCCCCCCACGCATTTCATCACCACAACCGACTACAACAGGAAGATTTTCACCGGCGACTCAAATGTCCGCTGGTAACTCGCGTTCTTCTCGAGCATCGAGCGTTCTTGCGGCAGCTCTTTCTCCACTTCGCAAAGTGTGATGACAGAGACGACGACAAAGAGGCTGCGCCTGAAGTTGCGGGAATGCGTGCTATCGATGAGTTCGACGAGTGTCGGCGTGTCAAGACGAAGCGCAACAGCATGGCGATGCCTCAGTTCTTCTGTTTCCTGCAAGGGTTCCAGCTTCACGATACCGGTACCCACTCCAAGACGGCGACAAGCCTCGAACTCCGACTGGATGAGGTTGGCACGCAACGCCTCTTCCGTGCTGTGATGGCCATCGAAAGCGACGGCACGTCATGCATCGAGTTTGACGAATTCACGACCGCAGTGTCTGCCATCGCGGTGTTGAGGAAACCGAATCCGTTCGTGCGACTGCACGAGAAGATCGAAGTGTTTGTTGGCGAGCTGCGAGCAACCCACGCCTCTAGGAGAGACCGAGAGCGTCAGGATCGGTTGGGTAGATGAGCCCTTCTGAGCAGCTCCATGCGTTCATGTGGATGAGTACACGGATTTGGCGATACCACTTCAACCATTTGGTGGCTGCAATGCAAGCACCGGATTGGCTCTGCCACAGCTTCCACAACAGTCGGAGTGTTCTGAGCAACCGGCCGATGACCAGCATGTGGAGTCAAGTTGCAACCGTCTCACCATTGGAACGGCGATGCAGCGCTTGGAAGCCGGTCGTGGATTGAGTGGAAGGGCGGGAATTCAACTCACCATGGTCCATAGCATGGAAACTCAAGTGCAAGAGGATGGTGGATGCCACAGTCCCGACTGTGGTACAGTAGGTTGCAGTGCACAAGTGCTCCATTGCGAGTCAGCAGCATGCTGATCAGTGGCAAGAAAAACGCCTGAAGAGAGAGTCAGATGCCCCTGTCTTCCTCTGTCTTCAGGCTTCTCAGTTTTTCCAAACTCGAAGGACAGTGCAGTGTTTTGTATTATCCATTCGAGGGTGTCATCCACGAAATTTATGCCAGAGGATCTGCAGTGTGTCAGCTGGCCCAGAAAGATCCACAGGCATGCGACCACAATTGCCGTGCTTTGGATGAACTGTGTGGACTCTGTCTGCGGATGACAGGTGGCAACGGAAGAGAGTACACTGCAAAGTACACTGCCGTTTCTCAGGGTATTCATTCTATATCAGTAGGCTACTTCAAAGTTGGATACTTTGATGAGGAGTATCTACGGATTTATGACCAATTACGTGGTAGAATTGGCTTGCTTATGTGCCATTAGTCAACGGGTCCACCTGGAATCGCATCAGTCATGGTCGCCACCACGAGATCCACTGTCCCACCTAAAGGAGAGCCCACAGTGTGGACTCGGGAGGCTCTCCCTCAGGAGAATTCAGTGACGCTGGACCTCAGCTGCGGCGTTGAACCTCTTCGGTCTCACCTCACTCTTCAAGTCGCCTCGGACCCCCCAGGACCCCCCCCCCTCCCCTCTTCCCACCTATCAACATGCTTCGCTCTCTGCAGGAGTCCGGATCCTTCTCCGTGCTCGCCGCCAACGTTGCCGGCCTGCCTGGAATCATCTCTAGCAGCGACCCAGCAGTCAACACGCCTGAGCTTGGCAAGCGCATTAGCAAGTTCGACATCGTCAACGTGCAGGAGGACTTCAACTACCACGCGACGCTGTACGAGAACGACTCGCACAAGTACCGCACGGCGACCAGTGGCGGCGTGCCATTCGGCAGCGGCCTGAACACGCTTTCCAACTTCCCATTCACGGCCGTTGGCGGATTCGAGCGTGTCAAGTGGAACAAGTGCAACAACGACGAGGGCGCGGACTGCCTCACGCCCAAGGGCTTCACTTTCCTCCAGGTCCAGCTCGCGGACGGTGTGACGCTCGATGTGTACAACCTCCACACAGACGCTGGCACCAAGGACGCTGATCTCGTTGCGCGTCGTGCTAACATCAACCAAGTGACCGACTACATCCTGGCCAACTCGAAGGACCAGGCCGTCGTTGTGTTTGGTGATACCAACACCCGTTACACCCGTAGTGGTGACAACATCCGCGACCTCGGGTCCCGCACCGGCATGACTGACGCGTGGATCTCGTACATTCGCAAGAACAACGTGCCTGCTGCTGGCGCGGACGCGATCGTCTGCGAGCTCGAGAAGACCACCAGCGACTGCGAGGTCGTGGACAAGGTCTTCTTCCGTGGCAACCGTCTGATCAACCTGAACCTGGTCAGCTTCGCGGCCGAGTCGGCGGCCTTCCAGGCCAACGGCAAGCAGCTCTCGGACCACGTGCCAATCTCATCTCGCTTCAGCTGGACTATCAACTCGGCGCTTCGCCAGAGCGCTGCTTTCGGTGGTCCACACGGTACACCGTTCACGGACATCGCTGGCGTCCCAACTGGTGTCAAGCCAACGTCGATCACTGTCCGTGGCGCCAACCGCGTCGATGGCGTGTCGGTCATCATTGGCGGCAAGACGTTCGCGCACGGTGGTACCGGCGGCACTGCCCAGACTCTGACGCTCAACTCGGGTGAGTACGTCAAGTCGATCGAGATCCACACGGACAAGAAGAGCGGCAGCACGCGCGTGTTCTACGTCAAGTACACGACGAGCTCTGGTCGCAGCGCGGCTGCCGGTGCGACGACGTCGAACAAGGTGACGTACACGGCCCCTGCTGGCTTCCAGGTCGCTGCATTCCACGGCCGTGCCGGCGAGGAGGTGGATGCACTTGGAGCGATCTACACGCGCGTGTAAGCAGGTCAAATCCCCACCACGAGTGCACGGTGTATCGAGAAGTCTAGTATAAGTTTTGAACACCTTTGCCATCATATACTTCTAGTGCCAAAGACATCGCCATGTTGGCTCTACTCCACAGCGAGGCACCTGTATCCGTTGTGTGTGTACAGCGCCGGTATCCTTTGAGAAGCTTGCTCGCAAGGAGAGGTTTCATTCCAAGGGAGTGAACTTCACCGTGAAGCTCGCAGGTCGTGACTCACACGATGTGCTGATTCAGCTCTGCTGAACGCTTTGAACGAGAGACGGACCCAATTGCAGATCGTCAATGGAGATGAGAACAAATGCGTTGAAGACAGCGAGGCGGACGCGGCATCAGCGAGATCAAGGAATCTGATCCTTCTGTGATGCCGCGAGGCCGTCGTCCACTGTTCATGAGGTCACTCGCCGCTGGTCGACCGGGTGCAAGACTGGAGGGACAGGAATCCAGCCATTGATGGATGAACCAGACCTGGATTCTATCTCGCTACGCAGGCGACACTCTGTGTGGAGTGTACAAGACTTTTAAGTCAGCGCTAAAAAGCGCTCGCACAGCAGAGCTGTGGGGGAGGGGGAGGAGGGTGCCAGTGGCAGCACGTTGTCGAGTTGAGAAATGGAAGGACAATCGTTGCGGCATCACATCCCACCGAATCTCTCATCCGCAAGAAAAACAATTTAGGGAAACTTCATAATATGATTATGTTCGATTAAACGTCCGGAGTATTTTCATCAAAGGTACTGTTTCAAGATCGTAAATGTGCCAGTGGGTGATCAGGATTGTTTACGGCTAGTCTGCGACGCTGGCGATTCATCAGTCGTTGTTGACCTCCAATTTGTTTCCTCACGCATCTCGCAGTTGCACTGCTTCCCAGCCGACTGCAGTGCACAGTAGAAGGAGTCTTCCAACTAGGAAGACTCTTGGAAGCTCCAAGGCGACCTCTGACTTGATCATACTCGGATTCACCTCCGACTACACACTCTAAGTGGTCCTCTCTCCCTCCCTCGTCCGTCAAGATGCTTCCCTCGCTGCAGGAGTCCGGATCCTTCTCCGTTCTTGCCGCCAACGTCGCCGGCCTGCCTGCTATTCTCTCCAGCAGCGACCCAGCCGCTAACACGGCTGAGCTCGGCAAGCGCATCAGCAAGTTCGACATCGTGAACGTCCAGGAGGACTTCAACTACCATGCCAAGTTGTACGAGACTGACAACCACCCCTACCGCACGGCGACGAGCGGCGGCGTGCCATTCGGCAGTGGTCTCAACACGCTCTCACGATTCCCATTCACGAGTGTCGGAGGCATCGAACGTGTCAAGTGGAACAAGTGCAGCACGTTCGAAGGAGCCGACTGCCTGACGCCCAAGGGGTTCACCTTCGTCCAGGTCCAGCTCGCCGACGGTGTGACCCTCGACGTGTACAACCTCCACGCGGACGCCGGTACGAAAGATGCTGACTTGGAGGCTCGCCGTGACAACATCAACCAGCTCACGGACTTCATTCTGTCGCACTCGAAGGACCAGCCAGTGGTGGTCTTTGGTGACACCAACACCCGTTACACTCGTGCCGGGGACAACATCCGCGACCTCGGCGCCCGTACAGGCATGACTGACGCGTGGATCTCGTACGTTCGCAAGGGCAACGTGCCAGCCGCAGGGGCGGATGCCATCTCCTGTGAGCTGGAGAAGACCACGAACGACTGCGAGGTCGTGGACAAGATCTTCTTCCGTGGCAACCGTCTGATCAACCTGAACCTGGTCAACTTTGCCACCGAGCTGGCAGCGTTTCAAGTCAATGGAAATAGCCTCTCGGACCACGTGCCACTGTCGTCGACCTTCAGCTGGATGCTAAACTTGCGTCAGAGTGCGGCCTTCGGTGGCCCTCACGGTACGCCGTTCACAGATATCGGTGCGGTGCCAATTGGAGTCAAGCCGACGTCGATCACTGTGCGTGGTGGCAGCCGCGTGGACGCTGTGTCGATCACGATCGGTGGTCAGACCTTCTCGCACGGCGGCTCCGGCGGCAAGGCCAACACGCTGACTCTGAACTCGGGTGAGTACATCAAGTCCGTGGAGCTCCACACCGACAAGAAGAATGGCCACACGCGCGTGTTCCGTGCCGTGTTTACCACTAGTACTGGCCGTACGATGGCTGCTGGTGACGCAACGTCGAACAAGGTGACGTACACGGCGGCTGCGGGCTTCCAGATCGCCGCGTTCCACGGACGCTCGGGCGATGAGGTGGATGCGCTCGGCGTGGTCTACACGCGTGTGTAAGGACGGTGGAGGCTGATGGTCGAGCTGAACCTCAATATCAAGTTGTTGGGGTCACTGACCGAGTTCAATAAGTTTGGTGGCTTCTATCAATCAGTACGGTATCCTTCGTTGGAGCGCTCACCATCGTCCTTGCACCACACTCTAGCGTACAGGAATGAACGCCTCTGATGGACTGCAATGTCTTCCTCCCAGTCCTTGGAGACGCGAGGCAGACGCGGTCAGATCCACAAGATTAAGCAAAGGCTGCGCTGCTTCTGATCACCACCACGAGTGCCTGTCAGTCATCATTGGCCCACGGCGAGAAGGAGGATGGAGCCCTCCAACTTGGACGGCCTGGCGTGGAATCTTGAAGCTGGAAGATTCCACAGCTCACAGCTCACCCCAAACGGACGCGATGGATAGCCGTGGGTGTAGCCGTTGCCCTCGTCTCAAGACGAGAGCCTGAGCTTCAAAGGACGCTGCAGTCACACGCTACAAGCTGAAGTGGCCCCTGTGTAATACACAGGAGACCCACTGGCCGCGAAACCGATTGAGCAGCGCATAATTGAAAGGGAACTGAATTCCAGGGTTCACAGTCTCGCCTGTGGAGGCATTTTCCGCCCAGGATCACTGGGCAAAAGGTTACCAATCATGCTGTTTGGCAGGATGCAACCACTGTTACCAACGGGTGGCTCGATTGCTGAGGATCGTGACGCATCTCACATAGTACTCGGCATCAACCTTTAATAATGGATAGTTTCCGCTGAAGGGCTTACCCCATCCATAATGACTCACAGTCAAAAACCCTTAGCAATACATATCTTTGATTATATGATGATGAGATCCCCTTGCGTGAAAGGCAGCACTTGGGATGCTGAGCAGAGCCACACAGATCGAATCCTCAAGATGCAGTTGAGCAAGAGGTGGACGGCGGAAGAGACGATGATCGCTGTCTCAACGACACACTGCACTGTACACAGCAGTCGTTCATGTTGAGGTCTCCTCTTGAGAAGGGGTGCCCACACGGTTGACCGAGACCCCGACGCGTGACTCAAACACACGCAAGAAGAAATTCATTCCGGAATCCTCCGCGTCACCACCAAGCCACCCCAAGCTACTCCTTCTCATCCACCACTATGCTTCGCTCCCTCCAGGAATCTGGATCCTTCTCCGTGCTCGCCGCCAACGTCGCCGGCCTGCCAGAGCTTTTGTCGAGTGGCGACCCGGCCGCCAACACGGCGCTGTTGGCCCAGCGTATCCGCGACTTCGACATCGTGAATGTCCAGGAAGACTTCAACTACCACGCGACGTTGTACGCGAACGATGACCACCCATACCGCACGGCCACTAGTGGTGGTGCCGCTATTGGCAGTGGTCTCAACACGCTCTCGCGCTTCCCGTTCACTGCTGCGGCTGACATTGACCGCGTCAAGTGGAGCGATTGCAGCACGTTCGAAAGCGCCGACTGCCTCACGCCCAAGGGGTTCACGTTCCTACAGGTGCAGCTCGCTGACGGCGTGACCGTGGACGTGTACAACCTCCACGCTGACGCTGGCACGACGGACGCGGACTTGACAGCGCGCAAGAAGAACATTAACCAGCTCACGGACTACATCCTGACGAACTCGAAGGACCAGCCAGTGATCGTGTTCGGTGACACGAACACTCGCTACACGCGTGCCGGTGACAACATCCGAGACTTGAGCTCGCGCACTGGCACAACCGACGCGTGGATCTCGTACGTTCGCAAGGGCGACGT
>JAADXM010000654.1:0-15432 GCA_023337775.1 Pythium aquatile | reverse complement strand
TCAAGGAACGGTGCGAGCTATCAGACGCTCAAAAGGCCACCAAAAAATAGTCATAAGTAGCCTTGATAGGGTGAGAGTGCATGACATGATTGTGTTGTATCAGCGACCATGCAAGAGGTTGTTCGTTCGTGAAATGAATGCAGCTCTACAACTCGTCCTTGTCGCCGCCACCGAGAATCTCACTGAGAATGTCGTCATCGTCCTCTTCTTCGATAACTTCGGCCTTCGCGTCCTCGCCGTCCCAAGGCTCAACCGTCTTGATCTTTGGGAACTCGTCGAACGCTGAGGTGCCTTCACGACCGTGGAGGACACCTTCAAGGAAGTTGGCAATCGAGTCGGAAGAGAAGGCGCCACGCTGAACGACGTAGCGCCTGCGCTCCACGTTCACAGCGACGAGAGACGGGTAGCCAAAAGTGAGCTCGAATTGGCGCTCGAAGCCTGGCTGGTCGCCACCCTGAATCCACGCGAACTTGAACGGCTTGCCACGAACCTGCTTCGCAACACCCTCCAATGTCTCCAGGTAGGCCTCACGACCAGCCTTACCACTGTCGAGAATGTGGGGCAGGACTCCAATCACGCAGCTCGACTTGCCACTGCAGAAGTCGGACAACACTTCCGAAGAAGTGATCTCCTTGATCTTCAGCCCGCCACCGAGGCGCTCAAGAGCCTGGAGAGCGTACGTGGTGATGCCAGACGCCGTACGTGGTCCCTGGTAATCTTCAGCATCAGCAGGCGACGACGCTCCTGGACCGAAGACCTTGATCGTTGGGAAGCCGCGAATACCAAACTCCTGCGCCATCTGCTCGTGAGCCGTTGCGTCCAGAGCAGCGAGCTTGACGGAGCCCTTCAGGTCCGACGCAGCCTGCTCCCACTCTGGAGCAAGCGCCTTACAGTGGCCACACCATGGCGCGTAGAATTCGACGAGCCACACGTCACCACTGTTGAAGACAGTGTTGTCGAAGTTGTCGTCGGTGAGGGTAACCACGTCGCTCTTGGAGGCCGAAGCGGACGGCTTGGAGGGCTTCTTGCTCTCCTTCTTCGTGTCCTTCTTCGCATCCGCCTTCTTCGCGCCACCCGACAGACGCTTCGTCACGAGCTTGCGCGCCTCCGCCACAGCGGCATCCACGATGCCCTTCGCCGTGCGTGGGCCCTGGTAGTCAGTCGGCTTCGACTTGTCGTCACTGAAGATCTTGATCGTAGGGAAGCCCTGGACACCAAACTGGGCAGCGAGATCCTTGTGCTGGTCGCAATCAACTGATCATGAAGAAATGCAGTGTCAGCCACCATCGCTACTTCCCACGTGAGCATCCAACGCAAATGTCATCACCGGCCGCAACGTTCACGATGCCGTCAAGCGCCTTGGCCGCCTTCTTCCACTCGGGTGCGAGGTTCTTGCAGTGGCCGCACCACGGCGCGTAGAATTCCACCAGCCACACGCCGGCATCTTTCTGCAAGGCCCAATGCATCAGTGAGTCGCATCCACGAGGCCCGCCTATCTTCCACCAGACTCACCTTCAGCTCACGGAAACCCTTCGCATCGAGCAGCTTCACCGGTCCGCTGCTCGAGTACATGGCGTGGACGGCCGTCTGGACGCACAGCGCCAGCACCGCCACCAGCAGCGCCGCCGCACTTAGTCCACTTGCTCGTTGCATTTTCAATTCGCAATTGCAGCTCTTCGGTCAGCCAGCGACGACGTCTTGGTCGGGATATCGGATGAGTGTAGCCACGTAGGGCGATACAATTGGCTGAAAAGAAGACATTCTAGAACGCTGACCCACTTCAACTAGTCACTCCCTAACCTCTGACGTTCCACACGGTGCTCCACATTGTGTGTGGGGGGGTGAATTTCGAAATCTACTGTCTACTGATTTTGTGTCTCATGAAAGAGGAGTGATGGTCTTCTGTGGGCAGGAAAGTTGGCGGAGACGACAACGAAAATGGAACGAGCGACAAGAAGGCGGAAGCGGTTGATATGACGGCTTGTATCGCGTTCTGTGTGAGAATATCGAGCACGTTGACAGCGCCAACGGGAAGAAGCGACAACGAGACGTTGTCTCAGCTGGCGTGCAGGGCATGACAGAGGAGGGGAATCCCGGATTCAGTGTGATGGCGTCATGAGCCTGTGGCTATTTTTGCCTCGGCGGCAGTTCGATGGTGTCCGTAAGGAGACGCTGCGTGCGAAACTCCGGCCCGATTAAGAGCGTTGTAACCAACCCTGTGAATTGTCGTAGCTGGAGACTCGTGGTGCAGCATGCGATAGCGTAACCCGCGCCTTCGTGAACGACTATAGAGGCTGCTCCGATTCATGCGCACCTGAAGCCACTGGCATTGGCTGTGGAGTTATCTCTGCGCCTTGATACGCAGTGCATCTGATGGCGACGGTGCACGAGGTCGTCCCCAGTTCTCATGGATCGACGCGTCGACGGGACAGCGCCACGGGATCCGTGCCGAGCGAAAAACCCTTCGGAAATGGATCGGCACGGCGACGGAGCAGCGCTGCGGGCTCGACGTCGGCGCTCGTACTGCAAACGTTCCAGGCACGAGCGGAGGCACTGCACATGAAAGACCGACGGCCGATCAGTTCCAAGTCCAGCTCGTCGCGTCGCTCCGGCCAACGCAATGCCAACGACATGCTCCAATCTCTCATCAACTCCGCGGTGCGCGTCTCTGTTTCACAAGCATAATGCGTGTTGTGGACTAACAAGGGCAAGTTGTATACAGCCAGGAAGCTATCAAGGAGACGACGGATCGGCGGACATTGCTGAGTGGTACAACTTCTTCGTGCACGGGAAACGGTTCCTGGTGAGCTCTCACTCTTGGTCCATGGATTGTGATCGTGAGCTGATGCTTCGATGTCTGTGTATGGTCGTAGTTTGCGCCCTGTTCGATGGGTATCTTCCCCGAGTCTAGCCGCTTCAGACAAGCGGTCATCTGGTGCATCACGTGGAAGCGATTCGACCAATTCATCCTGCTTCTCATCGCTGCCAACTCCATTATTCTCGCGATCGCAGACTACAGCAAAGTGAACGAAGCGGGCGATCTCGACTCGACGCGGTCCTATCGAAACGCCATTGTGAACTACGCGGACAGCATGTTCACGACGCTGTTTTCCATCGAGTGCACCATGAAGATCATCGCAATGGGCATGTTCGGTGAGAAGGGCGCGTATCTGATGGATCCCTGGAACCTGATGGATTTCGTTGTCGTGTTTATTGGGTACGTCAACGGATGGATTGAGGCAAGGGTGGCGAAGGCTAACGCTGAGGTTTGTTTGTATGGAACAGTATCCTCGCCGTGATCCCCGGGATTCCCAATGTATCTGTCCTGAGAACTTTTCGAGTACTTCGACCTTTGAGAAGCCTCAACGCCGTCGCTGGTAAGATAGTCGAAGACGGAGATGGTCAAGCAGACTCTCATTCACTTTGTCGTCGCAGGCATGAAAAAGCTCGTCACCTCACTGCTCAAGTCCATCCCCGAGCTCTTGACAGTCGTCGCATTCCTGTGCTTCCTGTTCTTCCTCTATGGCGTCATCGGTGTTCAACTGTGGAGTGGTGCGCTACATGGACGATGTCGGCTTACGCCGTATCCGGTGCGACTTGAGTCCACACTCAAGTACTCGAATATAGCCGCGTATCAAGACCAAGTGGTTGCAAACTACTCGCTTTACGCCTGCGCCGACCACAGCGGCGTGCCAATTCCAGTCGCTGCAGATGAGTGGTCTCACGACAGCTCACCGTGGAGAACCCCACGAATATGTTTCTGGCCCATCGCTGAAGAATCAACAGCACAAGTTTGTGCACTAGACAATGCGTCCTACCGCCAGTGTCCCATCGGCCAAACGTGCGGTTCGGATTTCGACAACTTCGGCAACTTCCGCTTTACGCACCCCGATCCCCAAATTGTTCGGAATACGCTGAATGCGGCGACGTACAATGCCGACTTGGGGTGGAGCTTCGTGAACTTCGACCACATCGGCTTCGCATCTCTCGTTATTTTCCAGAGCATCACTCGAGAAGGCTGGTACGTAGGTCGTTCCTCCATTTGTGTACCTCACATAGAGATGGATTGACGCCGTATTTACAGGAGCGATATCATGTATACTGTGCAAGACGCAGGATACGGGGCTGTCGCCGTGTTCTACTTCGTTTCGTTCATCATCATCGGCTCGTACTTCATGCTTAACCTCACGCTTGCCGTTATTTGGGAAAACTTTTCTGAGGCGTCGATTCAAGAAGCTGAGGAAAAGAAGAACAAGGACGCCAAGATCAAAGCGGACTCCAAATTTCGCGCCAAGGCTATTCGATCAGCCTCACCATCACCGTTTCGAGCAGTTGTCGGCCGCATCGTGGAACACACAGTTTTCAATGCGGTTCGAACCGTGCTGATTCTGCTCAACACTGTGATTCTGTCTCTCGATCAGTACCCCTCCGATCCCAAGGTCACCGAGGTTGTGGAAGTCATCAACTTCGGGTTGACTGGTGCTTTCTTACTTGAGTGGATACTGAAGATCATCGCGTATGGCTGGCTCGAGTGGAGCCACGATCGTTTCAACTGGTTTGACGCCATCGTTGTTGTTCTCGGCATCGTCGAGAATGCTCTGTCGCCTCCCGCATTTCTGACGGGAAGTCAGTCTGGTCCCTCTCAAGCTTCGTCATTCTCGGGGCTGCGCTCTGTCAGGCTGTTCGCCTTGTTCAAGTTGGCACGCTCATGGCCTTCACTGCACAAGCTTCTGGTCACGATGCTGAGTACGATCAAGGAAGTCGGCAACTTCAGCGTCTTGTTCCTTCTCTTCATGTACATCTACGCGTTGATCGGTATGCAGACGTTCGCCAATCAGTTTCGATTCGATGACAACGGGTATCCAGTTTCCAAGCATGAGACTGCAGCGTACATTCCGCGCTCAAACTTCGACACGATGCTGTGGTCCATGGTCACCGTTTTTCAGGTATGTTGTTCTTGCGTGACCTCTGTGGTTGTCAGAAGCCCGCTAAACCCTTGGCATCAGATTTTGACAGGTGAGAACTGGAACGTGGTCATGCTTGACGGCTGGCGATCTTCCGGGTGGTCTGCAGTCTTCTACTTCGTCTCACTTGTGGTTTTCGGTAACTTCATCGTGCTCAACCTCTTTCTTGCCATTCTGCTCGGAAACTTCGAAGAGACAAGCGATGATGAAAAGCGAGAAGAGCGCGAACGAGAGGAGCTGAAGCGGAAAGCCCGTGTTGCTCCAGCCGGGCAGTCGTGGAAATCTGAACGCGAGTGGCGATCCGACAATGAGGCCGCCTCGCGACCTGACCATTCACTCGGGACACCCTCCGGCCTGCATCCAGAAATGTCCGAAAGCGAGCGTGTTGTGATCCCCCATCCTCCAACCGTCTCTCCCACTGGCATGGGTCGAAGTCGTCGAGAAAGCAACGCAGCTAAGGTGTTCGATGATCGAAGCCGCAGTCGAGTTGTGACACCTCCGCCCGCCAAGATGGCAAACCGGTCTCTGATGGTACTCTCAGTTCACAACCCCATCCGGAAGTTTGCGATTAAGCTGATCAGCCATCCGCATTTCGACCACATCTCGCTCATCCTCATTCTCGTCAGCACCGTGGCACTCGCGATCGACAATCCGCTCAACCCTCCTGAAAGTCTCTTTGTGCTGGTGCTTTCGTGGGTCGACAACGCGCTCACCATTCTCTTCATGTTTGAAGTCGCAGTCAAGATCATCGCACTCGGCTTTCTCTTCGACCAGAATGCGTATTTGCGCAACAACTGGAATGTGATGGACTTCGTGATTACGACGCTCGCAGGCTTTTCACTTGGTGAAGGACGAGGGCGATTCAAGTTCGTCAAGACACTGCGGTCATTTCGTGCTCTTCGACCTCTGCGCATGATAAACCGAAATCCTGGACTCAAGCTGGTCGTGAGCTCGTTGATCGCGTCCATCCCGCAAATCCTGAACGTGATCATGGTGTGCATCCTCGTCTTCACCATCTTCAGCATCCTCGCCGTCAACAACTTGAAAGGCAGATTGTTCAGTTGCCAGGGGAGCGTGTTCGATGCACTGACATCGGATCAACAAGCCTTGCTCACGTACCCGCGTTTGTGGAGTAACCTGACCGCAGGCGAGAAAGACTGGTTCAACTCAACCGCTGCTTCCGAGTTCGCGAGTGGGGTCGACATCGATCAGCTCACGTCACGTGTCATCTGCGGCTGGTTTGGAGCAGACTGGGCGAAGACGATCCCCCAAGATTTTGACAACGTTCTGCATGGGATCCAGACCTTTTTCGAGATGACGACGACTGAGGGCTGGGTCGCCATAATGCTGGCAAGCGTCGACGCCTCGGATATCGACATGCAGCCCATCCCGAATCACCGCGAAGTGTGGACGTTTTTCTTCGTCGCCTTTATCTTGGTCGGGACGTTCTTCGTCATGCAGCTCTTCGTTGGTGTCGTCATCGAAAACTTCAATCGCATGAAGGAAAAGCTGGACGGCACTTACTTGCTTTCGACTGCACAGCGTGAGTGGCTGATCATCAACGAAGCAATGCTCAACCTGCGGCCGATGCGCAAAATGAAGACACCCCAGCAGCGAACACGGCGGATGCTATTTCGACTGTCTCGGAACCCAAATTTCGAGATCGTGATCGTCGGCTGTATCGTGCTCAACACGGTTATGATGGCTCTTCACTACTTCGGCGAAGAAGATTTGTATCGCAAGGTGATCGAAACATCCAACTACGTGTTCGCCGTCATCTTCTCGATAGAAGCTGCCGTGAAGATCACTGGCTTGGGGAGGTACTATTGGAAGGACTCGTGGAACCGATTCGACTTCGTCGTCGTCGTCGGAACGTTTCTCGGCATGCTCTACCAGTGGATTATGGGAAGCTCTGTCGGCACAATCGCAACGACCATTCGAAGCGTTCGAGTCGGTCGTCTTTTCCGCCTCATCCAGTCAGCTCCGTCATTGCGTCAACTGTTCAACACTTTGCTCATCACGCTGCCGTCGCTAGTCAATATTGGGGGTCTCCTCTTCCTGGTGTTTTTCATCTACGCGGCTATGGGCGTGCAGCTCTTCGCGAAAGTGAAACTCGGCGAGATGATCACGCCAACTGCGAATTTCCAGTCAATATCGCGGGCGATGATAACACTGGTACGTTCATCTCCAGCTTGGCGACTCTGTCAGAGTTGATACAAAATGTGCCGAACTGACCTGTGTACATGATTGTAGATCCGAGCTGCTACCGGAGAACGATGGAATGACATCATGTACGAGCTCGCATCGCAGGAAAACTGCATCTCGGATCCGAGCTACGATCCCAGCATGTGTGGCTTCAGTCAAGATCCGCAATGCGTCGCGTTAAATGGGTGTGGGTCTCCAGTTGCCTTCGTGTATCTCTACTCGTTCACGCTTCTGGTGTCGTTTATTCTGCTCAACATCTTCATCGCTGTTATCCTGGAGGGGTTTGCAAACGAGAAAGATCGCGCGGACGGAATTCTCCTCCCCCAACACGTACGTTTAGCCTCACAGCTAACCTGATGTCAGCTCAAGCTTACTCACGGCCATGTGCATGATTAGTACGAGAATTTCGTGACGACTTGGTCGATATTCGATCCCGAGGCGACAGGGTTCATCGACTGGTACATTTTGCCCAATTTTCTCGAGGCCTTGGATCCTCCGATGGGTTTTGATAGCGCTTCAAAGCCATCGGCAAAGGAGATCAGTGCTGTCATCGGTACGTTTACTTCAAGATACGTGGCTGCAGCCATTCCAGGAGCTTGACAACAATGGTGTGAACAATGCAGAGATGCTCGACCTCCCTATTTTTCGTGGGAACAAGGTCTTCTTCAATGACGTGGCACGACGCATCGGAAAGTTCGTTGTCGACGAGGTACGTCTGACGTCCGACACCGCTTCGCACGCAATTTCCATTGACGCCCTACTGTTGTAGATGGTTGACGAACCTCTGAAGGCCTTGCCAGCATCTTTGAATCTGGAGCAGCGGTGGAGAAAATACTTGGTTGGCCGGAAAGTCAAGAAGCAAGACCACACCATGTATCGAATGAACCAGTTCGCTGCTGCAGTTTTCCTCCACACTGCCGTCAAGGCCCTCATCTACCGCGAGGATCTCAAGGAGAAAGTCAGCAAATTCTCATCTCGAGTGCGGTTTTACAACGCACCCTCACCAGCCACCGCGGCAATGATCCCACGAGTCGAAGAAGAAGGCGATCAAGAGTCATCCACGGCCGACTCGATGGAGGATCTACTGGATCTGGCTGAGACCATGCTCAAAAAGGAGAATCGAGTGGATAATTGAACTAGTGGCTTGGCCCACGGGGTTCGTGTGACGGATTAGGTATATCCAAACGGGTTTTGTAGACCCGGTCGGTTGGACATGCACGCGCTTGAAACAGCTCAAGTAAAAATACGGCGGGGGGAGGCGTCCAGAGGCGAAGCACCGAGCATTCTACGACTGAGGCAGCTAGAAGAGGGTCGTGGAGCGTGACAATGCTTGGGGAAAATGGCCCATCGCGATTTGGATCCGTGATGGGCTTGGCGCTGTTCCGGACAGGATCCCAGCAGTCACTTCACGATGCCAAGTCGGAAGATGACAAGAGATCAGCCACCTCGGTGGGGCCTACGGGTCGGCTACGCGCGATTTCGCGAGTGACTTGGGGGTCGGTTGCTCGCGGCCTTCGTCAGTCAAAGGCGCAGCCGTCTTTGCTCGGAGACTTCCAGCAGAAGCTTCACTTGAATGCAGACACCGTGGTCGCAGGGCTCGAGCTCGTCATCATTCTGCTGTCGTGCATCCAACTCGAGTTATCGTCGCGGTCAACTCGTTGGCGAGAGAACAAGATGTGCGAGCGTCGCCAAGAATGCGCCGAAATGCACGACGAAGGCTCCTTCCTTGCCCCCAACGGTCTACGAGTGGCGATAGGAGTGTGCGGCATCGCTCGCGCCTGGGTCCGCTTCGGCTTCCTCCTGAAACAGCGAGGACCACCCATCCACGGCGTCTCCTGGTTCAAGAAGATTGTAAGTTGTGACTGTCACGACACTCGTCTTCAATGCCTAGCTGACAATTCTGTGATACCTCCTCAGTTGGCGTATCGACTCTACTTTGCCGAAGTCTTGGCACTCACCATCTTCCCGTACCCTGGACTGGAAAAGCTGCTCACCAGGGACCAGGCAGATATCATGATCTTCCTGAGCATAGCCGTCGGCGCACGCACAATCTGCTGGCGAACGATCATGTACTTCCCGTATCCGATCCGTCAGAAGGAGAAGATCGCGACTTTTGCCGGCAACTTGGAGTTCTCCTACCGCGAATTCGTGTTCAAGAAAGTCATGGACGACACGCCGCTTACCAAGATGAGCTTGGTTTGCATGATCACGGTGACGTTCACGACGTTTCTAGTGCGAGCCATCGAGACAATCAACGGTGTTTGCCGCCTTGTGCAAGAAGCGGATCAGCCCGTTGGCCGTATGAGCTTCGAGTGCAATGCTCTTAGCTGGACCGACTCGATTTGGCTCGTCTCGACTTCCTTCGTCATGCTCGGCTACGGAGACGTCGTTCCAAGAAGTAAAGCTGGACGGTCAGTGATCGTGGCGTCTTCGTGCGTCATGCGCGGCCTCGCGGCAATGCTCGCGTCCGTGATCATCAAGAAGTTCACAAATTTCTCGTCAATGGAAGCGCGCGTCCACGCCTTTCTCTTCCGCATGGATCTCTTCAATCAGAAGGACCTCAGCGCCGTCATGGCAGTGCAAGCCTCGTTCCGCTTCAACAAGTCCTACAAGCGATCCCTCATGTGGCACAAACACAGCACTTCGCAGCTCTACTACCGGCCTCTTTCAGCGGTACGTCGTATTAATTTGGTAGGGATGTGAGTGGTAAATGGTACTGATCAAGACTCGTGACCATGCAGCGATTGCCAAATGAAGTCAAGAAGAAGCTCTACGTATCGCGCTTCCAAGCGAGTCTCAAGGAAATCATGAAGTTCAACACGGATGGCGATCCTCTCAACTCGTTTGCTAAGCACATCGAGGTCATCACGGCCGCACTCGGCATCACGCTAGTCGAAATGGCACAGCTCAAGAAGATCCACTACCGCAAGAGTCGACTCCTGGAGGAGCGTCAAAAGCTCGAGCACGCGAACGACATCAAGCGACTTACCATTGAGAACCAGGCAACTCATCCTCTGCTCACAAATGGCAATTCCACTTCCGATCCATCGTTACGGCCAAGCAGCACCCAATCGTCTCCCAGGGGTTTGTCGCGCAATGTGCTTTCGAGCTTACGAAGTCTTCCGGCGCCGTCCACATCGTCAGCTTCCACTGGCGTCAAACCCACGATCTCTCCAGAGTGGGGGCAATCCATGCTTCAGAGATGCGAGCTGGTGCTTGCGAATATGCAGCAAATCGAGCACAGTGCCAAGAAGTTTCGCGCCTCTGACCGACGCTCTACGTTTGTGCGACTGGAGTCTTAGACCCAAGAGAGTGGATGACGAAGCTATGGCTTGCTATACTCTGTATTCAAATCAAGAGGGAAATGCATTTGCCGTGGACATGGCTTCAAGTGTGCGTGTGTGTGTGTGGGGGACGACCGCTTTCATTGCCAGGATTCACTGAGGAGCTGCGCAAAGTGGGCGTCGCTGTCCAGCACAACCGAGATGTCGCTGTACACCTCGACAAACTCACGCCGACTCACCTCCGTCTGCGCGTTCTACCCCATTACAAAAACACGCATTTTCCTCGTTAGCAAGCAGTGAGTCATACCAAGTACCACATCCAAGAACCGCACCAGCCACAGCGCCTTGTACTCGGTGCGCGCAGCTTCTGCTGAGAGCTGATTCGCGCGCACGCGTGCGTCGATGCTCGCGTCGTACTTCTGCACGAGTTGTGCGAGCGTGAGCTTATCACCACTCGCAAGAGTATCGAACGCTGCTTCGATTTGAGCCTTGCGCTGCGCGGACACTGGCAGACGCACCGCAGCAAGCAACTCACTCAACGGGAAGTGGCCCGAGTTACGCTTATCAAACGCGTTGAATAGCACGTCCAAGTGCTCGTCACGCAGCGGAATCTGCTGTTGCTTGGCGAAATACTTGACTTCTTCGCGTTGGAGATGGCCCGAGCCTCGCGAATCCAGCTTGTGTAGTCCCACAACGAAGCGACGGAAGCCGTACAGACTCTCGGTCATCAGGCAGCGCTGCATCACGAAGACCACGGACGCCGGACTCGCAAAGTCTGGCAGCGAGCGGGTTTCGCGAGCCTCCTCAGGTGACGATGCCAGCACAAAGGTCCATGTATTAGGAGCCAAGCTCACGCGGCCTTCCGTGTCAGGTGTACGAGTCCCCTGGGCCTCCGCCGCCAGGTGGTGGTGCTTGCCAGAAGTCTTCGCGGCGAGCGCACACGCCTCCAGCTCGATCCCGAAATCGGTCGGCTGCTTGCTCTTGGCCTCCGCGTACAATGGCTGTCCAGTCATCTTGTGAGTGACTGCAATCTGGTCGCCAGCCTTGACATCCCCACCAGCAGCTAGGAATTTCTCCGATCCTGCGAGGTCAGCACGCTCGCAGATCCACAACGCGGCGCTGTCAGCCTCCGGCCCGAGCCAAAGTCGCTGGTTATACGTGATGGGACTCATAGACCGCTCGGTCTTGAGCCCAGTCTTGAGGAAGAGCGGCGGCTTGAGCAAGACGCTCTGGTCGTCCACCAGAAGTGACTCGTTGGCCATGATCAGGAAGGGCTCGCCGTAGCGCAGTGGCCCCCCAGGCGAATACACGTCGAACGGCTTGCCGCTGTTCTGTGCCTCCTTCCACGCGACTGGTGACAGCAAGCGGAACGTGTTGCGGGCGACTGCGTGCGTTGGCGTTGTGGACACTGTGACGATGAACTCGCCCGAGCCGATGGTCGGCGTCTCCTCGAAGACGTTGCAGGCCAGGAGCCCGTCCGACTCGAGATGGCCGATACCCACAGCGTGGTTCAGCAGCACTTGGCGCTGCGTCGACGGCGCCGACCGCGGCACTTTCTGGTGCAGGAAGTCGTGCTTGAGCTTGTGCGTGGCCAGCAGCGAGCCCTGCTTCTTGCGCAGCTGGAACTCCTTCATGCGCGCCTCCTCGAGCATGAGGTCTTCGTTCCAGTTGCCGATGCGCGTGGCCGGCGCATAGCGACCGGCGCCGACGAGTTGCTGCGGCGTGAACTGCATGGATCCTCTTAGTAGCAACAGAAGATGCCAACGACACTCCACACGATGGGCAGCGAAGAGCTAACGTTATGGACACGAAGAGACGCAGTATGTGACTGTTGAAGCTCCACCGCGCTCTATTGTGGTGACACGTATACTGTAAACTCAACTGAGGTCTCACATAAGTAAACTACCCTGTCGTGTTGAAGAGCTTTTGCTCCAAAAGCCGCATGGATATGACCAGGACGAAGGGCTTGTTGCATGTGGCCACACTCGTACTACTAGCACTGCTCACGGTGCTCGTGGCGGTTGTGAGCACCCATCCGACGCTGGTCGAGTGCGTGTGCCGCACGACGCGCGCCTCCGACGCCGTGGTCTCATCCCCCGTGCCGGCGTCCAACGGCCAAGCCGCCAAGTTCTTCGTGCCCAGCTGCGTGGAGGACGTGTTCGCGGAGACAGGAATCCGCTGGTACGTCAACGGGCCTGTGGACGGTAGCATCGCCTACTGGCGCAAAGAGCCTCGCAACTACACGACTGGCCGCGCCGCTCAGCGGCTCATCTCGCTGGGCTACTCCTGTGTCGCCACTGATCTCTACGACCCCACCGAGATCATCTATTACACGTAGTCGTGCGAATATGCAGAAATATTGAGTAGTAGAACTAACCACAGCCATCCTTCTTCGTCGTTGCCTTCGTCAAGGGCATGCGTGCTTACAGGTGCTTCTTCTTGTACTTAATGAAGCGCATGAGATTCAGCTGCGTCTCCTTCACGTGGGCGACCACATCACGCTCGAGCGTCTTCTGCTCGGCACGCAGCTTGCTCTTCAGCGCCGGCACCGTCGCCTCGAGCGCTTGCAGCAAACCGATCTGCTTGAAGTTGGCGTCAAAATCCTCGTCGCCGTACACGTCGAAAATCGCGTTCAGCGCCTCCGTCACGACCTCGAGGTTGGCGTCCTGCAGACTCGAGAGCAGGCAGCGACCCACGACGGCGTTCTCGGCCACGTCCTTGGACTGTTGGCCCACACAGCCGATGATACCAATGGTGTTCAGTCGCGTCTCCACGCTCTGCGACTGCAGCGCGCTCGTCATGAGCAGGTTCGCGTCGTCGCCCGAGATCGGCAGCTGCTGCTTCTCACTCGAGCATCGTCGCAGCACCGACCACATCGCCGCTGTCGCAGCCGCCTCGATGTCGTTGGTGGACGTCGCAGTCTCAAAGTCGAAGCTCTTCGTGGCCGACTCGCTCTTGACGTTGCTGTACAGCGTACAGAAGTTGCGGAAAAGCTGCGGCAGCGCGTCGTTATGAAGCTGTGGCCAGGCCAGCACCTGCACGAGGTTGGTCAGCGCATTGCTCACACGCGTGCGGATTTTCTCGAAGTCGCGCGCGATCGACGCGTTATTGATCGCCGGCACCGACACGACGCCCTGCAAGATCGCCACGCTGAGTGGGTACACGTTGCTCGCTGCCAGCGCCTTCGCGGCGGCGTTCGCCTGGGCGGCGCCTCCCGCCACATCCATCTGCGACGCAGCGTATTGCTCCATGGCCTCCTCATCGTCACTCGCCCACTCCTCCTCGTCATCCTCGTCCTCACCGCTGGGGACAGACAGGTCAGCAACCAGCTCGAGCGCGAGCGTCAGCGACTGCACATTCTCCTTCCACGAGCGGATCTTGAGCTGGGCCTGCGCCTGCTTCTCCTTGTCCTCCTCAGTGATCGGATCCAGATCCGTCTGGTCCTCTTCATATGGCGAGGCATGCGCGGCGTCCCAGCTCTCGGCGGCCTGCTGCGCGGCCTGGACCACGTGGACAGCGTCGTACGCGAGCGCCGACTCGATAATCGGCAGCAGCTTGGCGACATTGGCGTCGTTCTGCATGATCGCCTTGATGTTCATGGCGATGCCGACGGCGTGGAGGCGAGTGTGCATCGACAGGCTGCTTGCATCCGCCTCGATCAGTTCACCCAGCACGATCTGGTACTGCGCGTTGCTGCTGAAAACATCGTTCAGCGTCGGGTTGCTCTCCGTGATGAGAAGCAGCAGTTTGAGCGTCTCAAGATGCAGCGCGCCGTGCGTGCGGCCGTGGCGCGCAATCAGCATGATCGGATCCAGCAGGTTACCGCGCGTGAGCTCGTGGATGGCGGCGGCGCAGCTCTCGCACAGGTTGGCCAGCAGTGCGATGGCCTGCTCGAGCACCTGCACGGCATGGAGGTCGTTCTTCTCGAAGCGCTCAGCCGTCGCCGTCTCCGAGATGATGCGCACGAGCGGCGTGACCACGCTCTCGTGGGTCATCTGCTCGCACGTGTCGATGCCGCCCGTGACGCTGATGTTGCGCAGCGCGCCGAGCGCGTGGAGCCGCACCATCTTCATGGGGTCCACCATGAGCGGGATGAGCTTCTTGAGCAGGCCGTTCTCCACCATGCGCTGCAGCTTCTCACGCGCCTTGCGCTCTTCTTCGTCACTGCGGACGTCGCCGTACATGGTCGCGAGCGCCACACACGTGGCCTCGCGGATCGAGCCCTGCACATTCGTGAGCTGTTCGTTGCAAGAGCCACATCACCCGTTAGCACCACAACAGAGCCAGCATAGCTGACACAATACACGCATACGTACGCCCTGGAACATCTCCACGTGGTCGCGTGGCATGTTGGCGAACTCCTCGAGCTCGGCGGCTGACGGTCCGCCCGTGGGCGGCGTCCGCTTCTTGTGGCTGGTCGAGCGCGTCTTCTTGGCCTTGCCCATGGTTGTGTACGTGCGAAGAAAGAGATACGAGGTGGTGGGGCAGACACTCGCTAATGCACTAGGCGGATGCTAGAGGCGAGATGCACGCGGAGCAGGCAGCCACACACAGAGACGCGGAGATGGCGCGCGAGCGGACGTCCAATACTGGTGATGGAACTCAGCAATGGCCACAGCCAGCCAACCCAACCCATTCATGACAGGCGACGGGTGGTGTGGACCACACTGTCCGACGCGGCGTGGACCACATGAGCTGAGGGTCGCCAACAGGAACCTCCTATATATTATATATGTTGGCGAGATGCCTCTGACATCCGATAAAAGTCCGCAAGAAGATTCACGTGGCTGTCAGTTATAAGTCCAGCCCTCACCAAGATCACAATCAATATGACGCTACTGGTGATCGACTGCAATCGGACAGCTCTGCATCATGCAGGCTACTATACTGTACAGGGTGCATGGCATAATTCTCGTGTCGCGCCCTCCGTCCTCCCTCCGCGCATGCTCCTCTTCATGAGTCTAAACCGACAAACACCT
>JAADXM010000653.1:0-15460 GCA_023337775.1 Pythium aquatile | reverse complement strand
TACGGTAAACAGTCTCCCTCTGATCAAGGATGGACGTGGCGTTCGCAGACAACTCTCCTCTTGGCCAGTATCTAGCGGGTATGACTGCATGCCCCGTCCTGTGTAGCTGCTGCTTCCACACACACAATCTCACGTCGACTGACGACTGCGACTTGTTGGTGAGCAGAGCTGGATACACTCGACGCCTCATCATCCACAAGCCTGGCGGCACAGCTGAAGCAGGACGACAGTGAGCGCCAGTCGACAGAGAAGGCGGCAACGCGACGATGGGACGGCAACCAACCGCCGCAGTCACGCACACAGAAGCACGCGACATCGGCATGGCGCTGCATGAAAAAGAGCGCCCAGCGTCTCGCGCTCGAGCAGCTCCTGCGCTTTCTGGATAGCGAGACCGACGTCAGGTACGATCACCAACTAATACAGTTCCCCACTATCCATTCAGCTGACAATGGCCTGTGCAGGGATGCGGTGCTTGAAGCTGCAGGTATGGGTGGCGAGTGGCTGCCTAGTGTCCGTTGCTGGCTATTCCTCGTGGTGCCGACCGCCGTTCCGAGCGTCAATTCCGTCTCGCTGTTGGCGGCCGTGATGGTTGCCGTCAGCGCTTTGACGTGGACGCACGAAGCGCTCACTGTGCCGCGACTGCTGCTTCTCTGCTTGCTCTCCGCTGCAGCGCTTGAGCTATCTTACCAGACGCTGGTGGCGTACTACTCGCTCATCTGTCGTCGGCTCATCACCAGGATACGTGGCAACTCACTCGCGCGCGGTGAGCTCCAGCAGGCTTTCACTCGATGCCTGGACATCGTCAAGCGCTCAGAGATAGTCGCTCGAGGCTACACACTCGGACGTGTGTTGCCGCCAATAGGACGCCTGGAAGAAGCCAGCAACGCTCGAGCTCCTCAGTTCCACGTGCAGTGTCGTCGACTGCGGCTTCGATTGCGAGACGCGAACGACGCCCTCGAACAAGCAAGTCGTGCTGTCGCTGCTAAGGCTGCGTTGCCCACCGCAGTCGCGCTTCCAAGTGCAGTGAAAGACGACTTGGACAGTGTGGCGCCGTCGCTGTTGGTCTCCGCACTCATGAAACGCCACGAGCTGACGAGGATTCTGCTGGAAAGCGCGTTGCGAGACACGCTCGTCAACGAACTTGCTCATCTTGCTCGTGAAGCTGATGACTCCGTCCACGATTCGTTCACGCGCGTGCTATCACAGCAGACTCACACGTACGAAGTGCTGACCCAGTTGATGGTCTCGTGGTCCCAGGAGCTTGATCGATGGTGTACCCGTCTGCTTCGCTTTGATTCAGAACCGGATGAGAAGAACGAGGAATTGTCACAGGGAGCGAGCGCCACAGCGGCGGTCAGAGTGCCAAGGGAAGTCACAGCCGTGGGCCAAGCGCTCTCAGAGTTCCAGACATCGTGTGATACGCTTGCGGCCTTGGCAGTGGCCAGTCAGCACGACATCGTTGACTGTATCGCGGCTTCGGCGAGCTCAGCGACGAGCGAGAGCGAGTGCGTGGACTTTGATCAAGCTCATTGGCACGGAAAGCTCCAGCGCTCGCGTGAGCAAATAGCAAAACTGATCCAGCAGCTCACGTACGACTGGGAGCGACTGGAACGAGTAGCAGACGAAGCCAAGAGCGGTCGACGGACTGAAGGTCCAGATGCGAGCCAGCAGACCACTGAGGAACGACTTGTTTGTGAGTCTCAAGCGGAAGAGCTTCGCGACCAGCAACAAGCGCGAGGGACCAGTCAGCAAGACGCTGAGCGCGACTATCTATTAGTCTTCACAGCCACCAGCACAGGCGAAAAGGACTTTGATCTCCAGGAGCTCCTCCGTCAGCAGCGTCAGGACGAAGAGCAGCGTCTCCAGTCGGCCGCGGCGCCGATCCCGAGCTTCATGGGCGAGCTGCAGAACGTCCTCGAGCTTCGAACGGCGCTGCCATCGGCGCCAGTGCTTGTCAAGCGCATCGGAGACGAGGCGTCTTCGCTTTCGAGCCAGTCTCAATCGCAGCAGCAGCCACAGCCACAGTCAGAGCCAGTGGCGCCCAGAGCCGTCGACTTGCAGCAGCTTCTTCAGTCGCGGTTCACTGCTCAGCTCCAGGAAGAAAGCTTCGGCTTGTCAAGCGGCGAGGAAGACGACGAGTGACAGAGTGGTGATTTATGGTGTTTTGGTATTACATTCGGAAGAGTTCGTGGCGTAAGCGCGCGAGTGTGGACAGCAGGAGCTGCTTCGTGGCGGGGTCTATGGAAGGCTGCAGGTCGTCTTCCGTGAGGAACGCGATGCTGCTGAGCGTCGTGAAGCCGCGGCGCTCCAGGTCGCAGCCGAAGGCCAGCAGTCCCGGGTGGCACGCTGTCATCCACTGGATCACCTCGCCCTGTTCACACACTGAGAAGAGCGAGCCATCGTTAGCTCCTCGTCAGTCCTCATTACGCTTACGCTTGCCCAACAAACCTGGCTGGAAGACGCTGGCGTTCTCCTTGGCCTCGTCCAGCCGCTTGCGGACGCGCGGACTCATGGGCGCCGCCCCGCTCACCATGTCCACGTCGTCGTCGTCGTCGGTCTCATGCCGGCCGGGGCCATAGACTGCTGTGGTCGGCTTGACCGTGCGACTGCTGCTGCTGCTCTTGCGTGGCAGCTTCGTGCGAGGCGCTCGCTCGTCGTCCTCACACCGCGACAGCGCCAGTGGACCCGACGCGTCCCCCGCTGGCATGGCGGCTGTTGCTGCTTGCTGCTGTATCTTGCGCTTCCGAGCGAGTCGCTCTGCTACACTGGGCACCGTCATTAGGCTCAGAGACTCGCTCAGAAAACACATCTTGGGGGGCGTCACTATTTATACAGCCGACCAGCCAGCCACACTCAACCCATGCCAAGCGAGCGATGCAACACAGAGACGTAATATTGAGCAACTATCTAAACCATAGCTCTGTCCATACGCCGCGGGCCGCACCACAGACGCTGCACGCGACGCCAGCCAGCCAGGGGGCCGCCTTAAATGTCGTCGAAGTCGAAGCCAATGTCGTCGTCGTCCTGCTCCAGCGACATCTCGACCGCCGTCTCGTTGATGCGCGCGTTGTCCGGCAGCTCGCCGTAGGCTTTCAGGCTTCGCGCCTCGTCGGCGTTGTATTTGTGGATCACGTCGACCTTGCCGTCCTGGTACTCACGCATGGACACGAGGATGATGTCGCCGGCGCCCACCCACACCTTCTTGCGCATCTTGCCACGGATGTGGCCCAGTCGCGTCACGCCGTCGAAGCAGTAGGCCTCCAGACGGCCGTTGCCCAGCATGCGCACCACCTGCGCGTACTCTGTTGTTGGCCATCACAGTGTCAGTCCCTTCCTCTTTGGATGCTTACAACTCTGGATCTAGAGACAGTCAGCGAACGCACCCTGTCCGTCCTCCTTGAACTCGAGCTCGCGCTTGTTCTCCTCGCCATCGCCCTTTCCTCGACGACGGTTCTTGCCGCCCTTGCCCTTGTTCTTCGGCATGCTGCTTCGCTACTTCGCACTAGAGCTCTTGGCTGACGCGTGGGGAAGAAGAGAGTATCGAACCCAGACGCGGGCCGCTCGCTCGTACTTTCGTTGGTTTCGAGGCGACGGGCGCATTTTCAGCCAATCACGGATGCGTACAGTCCACCTTCGTAATTATGACAACATAATCGTAATTTTGGCATTCCACTACATCTCTCCACTCTGGAAGCGACGTCGAGCGGCTCCGCACGCATGATGGCCGACGCGACGGCGGCTCTCCTGCCGCAGGCGACGGACCACGCGCACGGCGGCGCGGCGCAGCAGACGCGCAGTGATCCCATCTCGCTCGCTGGCTCAGCGTCCTGGACGAACCGCCTCAAGCCGCCCAACTATCCGTCGTCGACGAGTCGCCAGGACGATGGCATCTCATCCAACTACAGCACGTTCCGCAGCAGCGAGCCGGCGTTCGGTCTGTCGACGCAGACAGCGAGACGGCGACTGCTGCGCGCCATTGAGCGCAAGATCGAGGAGAAGGAGCGCAGCCCGGACTTCACCAAGGAGTTCCGCGACCCGTTCTCGCTGCTGCTGCTCGTGTGCGCGGCGTTCCGCTTCGTGAACTACTCACGCCAAGACGTCAAGGTGGACGGCGTGGGGCCGCTGCTCGAAGGTCTGTTCCTACTGGGCGCTGCGCTGCTGAACGTGCTGCTGAGCGCCATCCAGCGCCGCCGCCACCACGACGAGATGGCGGAGCGCGTGCGCACGGCCGTGCAGCACCTGCTCACCCAGTTTGACGGCACAGGCACAGCGAGAGCGCCCGCCACGACGGCCCTCAAGCCCATCGTGCTGCTGCCATCCACTAACCTCATCGCGTGCTATCGTGACAGCCACTGGCTGCGCATGCCCATGAATCTGCTGGTGGACGGCGACATCGTCGCGCTCATGAGTGGGGACCTGGCGCCGGGCGCCGTGTGCGCGCTGAACCCTCCGGACTCGCAGTCGCCGCTCGAGTTTGCACGCGGAGCCAAGATCCCCAGCAGCGGCGAGACGCTTGAGACTGAGCGCTGCAACGCGACGTTCGACCCATCACTACTGCTGTCGCTGTGCGGCGGCATGCGCGTGTTCGAGATGCGCGAGACGCCCGTGGTGCAGGACATCGAGGACGCGTTCTTCCGCATCAACCGCCCGCCCACGTACACACAGAAGCTGCAGGCGAAGGCGCGGCTCATCGCCATCTACGTGTGCACCATGTACTCGGTGTTCGTGCTGCTGGCCATCGGCCTGCGTGTCGTGCTTCAGCACCGCTCGCTGCACACGACGCTCAACCACATCTTGCTCGGGCCAATCGGCATCTGGCTCTGCTTTGCGTCGCTGAACACGCCCTTTGTGCTCTTTCTGGCCGAGGCCGCAGCCACGGCGTCCATCTTGGGGTCATTCGAGAGCGTGATCTACGCAGACAGCAACGCCCCTGTAAACGCCAGCTCACCGCGAGGAGACCGCACAGGTGAGGCGGAAAGAGGAAGTTTTTCCTCCTCGTTCTCAACTGCCGCAGCCGCTCTTCTGTCGAAGCGACAGCACCACGCAAGTGATATGTACGACTCGGAAGAGCGGGAGAAGATGCGGTCTGAACACGCGTCCAGACAATCGGCGTTCCGCCGTTCGCTCGAGTATTTCTTCATCACGATCAGGTTTCGAGCCACGACAAGCCAGCAAGCGCACGACACGCGCCACCCGAACTCGCGGCCGTTCCTGCCGATCCCGTTCCGATCGTTTCGACTTCTGGAGCGTCTTGGGAGCACGACGATGCTGTGCTGCTTTGATGACGACATCCTGTGCGAGCAAACGCCGTCTGTCGAGGAGATTTTTCTGTTGAACGACAAACAAACCAACAGCTCAACAGTGCTCGACTTGCACCCTGACCGCGACTGTGAGACGGGCCTCAAGTTTGAAGACCCAAAGTGGCGTCAACATCTCGCGTCGCTCAAGCCAATTGGCCTGTCGATTCTACTGAACGATGCGGAAGACCCTGCCGACTATTACCACTCGTCCATGGGCTATCTGATGAGCGAGACCGAGGCCATGGCGAGGGAGCCCATCGACGATGACTGCAGCCAGGTGTATGGGAAGACAAGTATTCGGAACCCGTACCTACGAACATGCGTCCAGCGACTCTCGGCCCACGTCCGAATGCTGCCATTTCCCAAGCATTTGTTGAATTTGACGCGCGAGATCGGCTTTGTTCGCGAAGATTTGAACGTGTTTCGCCGCACGCAGGCGCTGCACATCATTTGTCCGCGACTCGCTCACCATGAACACACGATTGACCACCACGAGCAGGGCCAAGAAGACACGCGGTACCGTGGCAACTTGAAGACGCACTTGTACTCGACGGTCGTACAGGACCAACGGTCGAATCGCTTGCAGCTACTGTCACGCGGCCATCCCATGATCTCACTTGCGCAGTGCTCAGAATACTGGGACGGCAAGTCCATTTGTCCGTTGACAAATGACAAGCGACGAGCGATTCTGGAGATGTACAACCAGTGGCGAGTGGAAGATCTGGACTGCGTCGCACTTTCGTATGTCCCCGTCCCCCACAAGCTGAGTGGTATGTTCACTCGCACGAAAAGCGACCAGTTAGCGCTACGCAATGGCAATGGAATGCACCCGCCCGTGTATCTGGTCGAAGACAGCATCGCAGGTGAGATCAACTTCCAAGAGACGATGGGCACCACCACGCCAGCGGATGACGGCTACGGCAGTTTCAGTGCGAGTGCGTCGCGAGGTCGCTGCCGGAGTCAGCCCTATGCCTCCCCCGTGGCATCGACTGGCTCAAATGACGAGGCCAGACGCTCAGGAATGCCGCAGGGCATGAGCTCCGTGCCTTCCACAGCTCGTGCAGTGTCTCCTACGTCTCGACACCGGAACGAGCGAGGCTTGGGAGGCGGCACTGGTCAGATCACCCACAGCGACGCTGCTTCATCGATTGGCATTCAACCGTCGGAGTTACAATCTTCCGAGAAAGAGTCTCTCTTGTGGCAGATCCAAGACGACCAGATCTTCCTCGGCATGGTCGCCACTGGCGTTCAGCCCAAGCGTGCAATTCCGGAGTTCATCGAAGATCTCACGGCGTCGGGGATTCGGTTTGTGTATTTCTCTCCGCGCAACATGCGTCGCAGTAAGCTGCTGGCTGAGAAGATGGGCATCGAGACGGACTGGAACTGCGCGATTTCCCTGCGGCCGCTGGAGAGCGACGGCCCCGATCCACACCGCATGACGTCCAACTACTCGGACTGGGACGTCAAGGCGCGGCTTCCCCATGGGGTCGAGGCCATCAAACGCCATATCCAGGAGGTTGACAACGTGCCACTCTTGGTGTCATTATACACGGACAGCACCACAGAGACCATCGGGGATATGATTTCCATCTTCCAAGAAAACGACGAGGTCGTGATGGGCGTCGGATCGTCTCTGAAGGCCAGCAACGCCGCTCTGTTCTCCAAGTCCGACGTGGCGGTGGCATTACAGACCGGACTGCACACGCTGTTCGACGAGCAGCTCCCTCGAGGCAAGGAGCTCCCTGTGTTTGCTGAGGACGATGTGGACTTTAGTCACATCCTCAATACGCTCGCGTGCTCGTTCAGCATCAACGCCAGCAACAACGGCAGTGAGCCATCCAACCGCTCGACGACTGCTGACAGATCTTCGTCTACGGCGTCGGGACTCACGCAGCTCATCGAACTCATCCGCCTGGGGCGTTGTGTGCTCACAAACTTCCACCAGATGATCGCGTTTATCTTCGTCTCGCAGTTGTTCCTCGCCACGCTCATCCTCGCAACCTACATTGTGCCGTTCCCGTCAGTCCCTCAGCTGAGCTGCGGCTCGATCTTTTGGTTTCTCTGGGTGCTGGTCCCTGTGCTGAGTCTCAGTATGCTTGCGTCGCCTGAAGAGAAAGAGGTGATGAAGCGCACGCCGCGTAAGAACGAGGACGTGGAACTCAATGACGATCTCCCGCGGCTCGCCTGGTACTTCGTCCTGCGCCACGTGCCATCCACGCTAGTGTCCATCCTGGTCTTTGAGTGGATCTGGGGGCTTTCTCTCGAAGCCGATCGTGCTCTGCTGGACCCCGAATACAACGCGTTCCGCTGGATCGACTTCGTGCTCCACACATCCGCATTATCCCAGCAGCGACCGCGACCAGCGCCTGTCGTGGCGGCGATCGACCGAGCCGAAGCTGCGATGATCCTGACGATCGGACTCGCCGTGATTACGTCGTCGACCAGCTATCTGTATCGTTGTGAGAGTATCTTCTCAGCGTCGCCCCTCCGCAACCGCATTTGGACAGCCACAGCCAGCACGCTCGTGGTCGTGCAGCTCCTGATCAGCGCTGTTCGTGCGGGCTTCGTCGGTGCTGATGGCATGGAGATGACTGCATTTGTCGCGCGGGTTGTGCCCTGGTACTATTGGTGCTTCGTCGTCGTGTGGCCCATGGTGACGATCGCGATCGATGAGGTGGTCAAGAGCCACGACCGCCACCACATCACTCGCTACTACAAGTTCCTGCGCATGCAATTCGACACGCGACTGGGCATGTGGAGCCCCAAGTAGAGTTAGAGAGCCAAACGCGGAGTGAATTAAGGCTTATTGACACCAGGCACGGGTGTTTCCTCAGATATCAGCTCATGGTCATGTACGGTAGCCGCTTCAACAGGAGCTAGGCCACTTTCGTGGGCAGGCAGCAAGGATTCCTCATGAACTCCATGGGCGTACACGGCAGCACTGCCGGCATAGTGGAGGTCGTGAGCTCCGACGTCGTGGTCGGTTGCTTGACTGGAATCCCACGCGCTTTCGTGTCCATAGTGCTGCCCCTCAGTCGTCAGCTCGTGTGAAGACCATTGTGCCGTGTGGTGTTCGTGATCATGTAGATCCTCAGCTGGGTATTCAGCGTACGCCGCTGCTGCGCCGTGGAAGACGCTGTCTTCTCCCTCTGCTGCGTGGGCTTCGAAGTGATTCCCGTCATCCGCTGCGTGATGACTCGGATCCCACGCCTCCTCTGGCGGTTGAGAGTCATAGTTAGCGACTTGCTCGCCAGATGAGACTGGCGTCTCTTCCTCAATGCCAAATCCCACGTGCTCACCGGCTTGGAGCTCTTCTTCACCGTGCTGTTGTGTCCAATCAGAATGAAATTCAGTTGTGTCCCCACGAGCGACATCGTGGTCTGAAACTTCCTCTGCTGTGAGCTGATCCACGGCATGTGCATAGGCGTCAACCTCACTGTTAGGCTCGTGCCACTCGGCAAGTTGACCAGCGACGGCTTCTGCGTGCTGATCGTGCAGCTGATCGTCACAAGCCAACTCGCTTGATGTTTCTGGAGCTTCCACAACCTCCACTTGAGTGAGCTCTGCTTCCATTCTTTCGGAATTCGGATCCTGGTCTTCGACTAAAAGCTCCTGCGGATCCTCAGTCGTGTGTTCAACCTCCCACTGCGTGGCTTCGTATGGAGGCGTCGGCTCTGTCTCCTCATGACTCGCCTCTTGATCTCCGGTTGGGCGTCCGATAGTTTCTTCTGCTTCGTGCTCGGTCTGGTCTGCAGGCAACGTCTCCACTGACAAATCGCTGGTGGCAGCCATCTCTCCACGGAATTCGTCGCGGTGTGGTGGTGCAGAATCATCTGATGGATCCTCGTGAGTGTGTTCGCTGCCTTCCACTGGACCGTTTGCGTCTGTCGTGTCCGTCTCATGCGGGATTTCTTCGGAAAATGCTTGATCGGCGGGCTCACACTGGTTCTGATCGTCCTGGAAATGGATATCCTGATCGTTGACGTCGACTTCTGACTCCTCGACGGCATTCACGACTGCTGCGGGCTCCTCCATTGGTGCTGTCACGTCGTCCAGGTTCTGCGGAGGAATAGAGTCATCGTCTGTGCGATTTAGCTGGCCCGTAGTAACTTCGGGCTCGTGTGGGGGGTCGGCATTACTGAAGACGGGCTCTTCGATCAGATCAACTGCGTTCTCCTCTGCCACGATCGATGCCGCTGAATCGCCCTGACGGCCCTGCAGCTCGCCCTCTGTCTGGTGTATTGTATCAGCAATGACCTCTGTTGGCTCTACGTCGTCGTCCTTGACGGTCGCGGCCTCGATGGTCTCAGCCAATGCAGTGGAAGCTGTCTCGGTCTCTACGCCAACACGCTCATCGCTCGAAATCGTCTCTGGCTGATCGATTATCACGCGTGGCGACTCACTCTTGGGCTTGGTAGCAGATCTCGTGGGCGTGTCGCCTCCGTCAAATCGGAATCTCGGACTGAAGAACGGATCTTCGGGTGTGAGCAACGGCGTCTTCTTCTTCTGAAGAGGCTCCAGCGGAGGCAGCGTGTTCCCTCTTGCCAACGCGTCCGCCACAATCGACCGAGGCGACGGCAGCTCCTGCCTCTGCTGCTTGTCTCTTGCGACGGGACTTGGCAGTCGTAGGGACGACGGCGGCGTTGACAGACGAGGGTTCGGCTTGGCTACAGGTGAGACGCCTGCGTTGCCCCTGCGGGAACTCGACGCCTTGGTCGAAATGGTGCGTTTTGCTGCCAGATACGAGTTGCGGATGGTGGTAGTGATGGCGTGGTCCACGCCCAGATACTGTTCCGCCAGCCCCACGCCCTTCTTGTAGCTCAGCACGCAGCCTTCGTAGTCATGGAGAAACTCCTGCTCCACGCCCATGTTGTGGTACGCGATGCACACCACCGACACACGCTCCAACTGCTGCGTGTTCGCTTGGCTCGCCTCAGTTTCTCCTGCGTTGGTCGCCTTTGGTTTGTTGAAGAACTCTTCTTGCAGAGTGATGAGCGCCGCCTGTGCGTGCTCCAGCGCTTGCTGGTGTTTGCCCAACTGCGAGAGGACGGCGCAGATATTCAGGTGCGTGTCCGCGGCGTTGCGAGCGTCCTGGAGCGTCTTCTTCTCGATCGACAGTGCCTTCTTCAGGCACGTCATCGCTGTGTGGAGCTTCCCCAGCCTCCGATAGTAGCACGCGAGGTTGTTGAGCGTCGTCGCCTTTTCTTTTGGGTGATTCGACAGGATCTCGGCCTTTTTGAGCAGCTCCAGCGTCACAGCGAAGTTGCCTTGCTGCAGAAAGCTCATGGATAGCAAGTTGCACATCTCTGCCAGCGCACGACACGCGTGGATGACTTCAGGCGAGTCAGCGCCGAAGAAATGGCGCCTCAACACGAGCGCGCGCTCCATGTTGTTGAAAGCCTGCAGGTAGTTGCCCTGTAGAAAGTACAACGTCAGTTTGAGGGAAGGGAGTATGGATATCTTCGGAGAGAAGCTCTTACGGCTCGCTGCAGGTGGACGCACTCTTCGTCCAGCCGATGGAGAGCCTCCAGTTGCTCCTGCTCGTGGCGCGCATCCCGCACGTCCTGTTATAAACCACAGCGTCTCGTTCAGAATGAGACCAATAGAGAATGAATGGCTCAGTGGGCTCATGAGCTGCTTACCTTGTTGACCATCACGCACACAATGAAAGCGGATATGCAGGAGCAAACGAAAGAGCCCACAGATAAGCAGACTGTCGCTCCTTGCCGTCCAGCACCTAGCGAGCGGCTCTATTTTCACGCATTCACCCGAGTGTAGCCATCTCGGTTTGCGGCTCTGACGTTTATTTAGTGGTAAAATACTATTCAAACGTCATACTACGGTCACAAAAGCTATTTTCGACAGTCTGGTTCTGTCGAGAATGTCGATTGCCCGCCGTCGGAGTGGTTTTGGCGCCAGCCATTTCTGGGCACTCGCATCCGCAGCCGATCAAGTCGCGTCTGTCCCCGCCGCGTCCTGATCCCGTCGCTTCCTGAGCTTCCTGCGCAGCCTCCACGCACGCTACGCCTCTGCAACTGCCACGATTGTATCCACCACATCCTCCGCTACGTGCACGTCGCTGGAATCAGCCCAATCGACCGTACAACGCCTCCTACAGACATGCCTCCCGTGAAGCGACGCCGCGTGACGGACTCCGACTCCAATGGTGACGCCATCAAGAGCATCAAGACGGAGCCGACAGAGTCCTCGACGCCAGCCGCCACTGCCGCTGCGGCTGCGCCTGTCACCAACGCAGTCGCGTCGTCGCTGCTCGCGTTGGAGCGCGACCACGCCCTGATCATGAAGCAGTTGGACGGCCCCTTCAAGTTCTTCAAGTCCATGCTGACCGAGTTCTGGGACGAACTGCAAACGCCGCCCACGCAGCGCACGGACCTCGTGGTCGAGAGCGACGCGTCGTGGTTCTGGTTCGTCGAGATGCGCTTCCTGGTCGTGTTCCTGTACGAGATGACGTTCCTGGAGCTGTCGCTGAGCGTGACCAAGCCCGACTCGATCAAGCCGCAGGAGAAGAAAGAAACGGTCGCGCACCGCGCCGAGATGCAGCAGCGCGTTGAGTTCCTGCAGCGTGTGAAGCACTACGTGACGGAGCTGGGCCGCGTGCGGCTGCAGCTCACAGAGCAGCAGGACAAACGTCTGCCGCGCGTGTTCCGCCTGGCCAAGCGGTACAAGCTCAGCGAGCGCGAGACGGATCTGTTTCAGCTGCTCGTGGTGCTGCAGGGCTGCCAGTCGAACGCCGTGCGCTGCCAAATGGTCGAAGAAGACGCGCAGCGCCGCATGTCGCTGTGCCAGCGGATCGCCGGCATCTCGGAGATCGACGTGGCCGAGTTCTACGACGACCAGCGCGAGCAAGTGAAGGAAGGCACGCTGATCGTGGACGAGGAGAACTACTGCACGGCGCTGAGTCTGTCCAACATCTGTGTGCGCGTGCTGCTGGGACGCCACTTGACCAGCAACCAGGAGCTCAAGCTCAGCCAGACGGCGCTGGAGGAGCTGCTCAAGGACGAGGGCATGACGTTCTCGGATGTGCTGGACGGACGCTCCATCGGCGACCACGATCTGACCAGCCGCAAGAAGAAGAAGGTCAAGCGTGAGCCGAACGAGTCGGGAGACGACCACGAACAGAGCGAGGATTCATGTTACAGCGACGACTACGAGGAAGAAGATGGCGATGTAGGCAAGGATGAAGACGAAGGCGAGACGGCGGCGTTCTCGTTCATTGGCGGCTACGACACGAAGCTGAAGGCGAGACGCGGCAAGGCCAAGCAGCGCCGGTCGCTGAGCAACGGCCACAGCAACGGAGACCACGAAGGCGACGACAGTGTGAACGGTGACGTCGACGGCGTACTCCCACCGCTGGCTGGCGTGGACCAGAGCGACCTGAAGCCGTACAACCCATCGAACCAGCTAGAGTATCTGGAAGACCGCTTCCAGGTCGTGGCGTACGCGATCCGTGCGTCTGGCGCGCGAGTGAAAGACCAGATGAAGGAGGCCGGCACCAAGCAGCCGTGGGGCGAAACGACGGCTGTGACCGCCGGACGAAGAGAGCTCAAGGCCAAGCAGCGCGTGCACGATCGCCGCACGCTGCATCGCCTGAACCTCACACGGAAAGCGGGCTTCTCCCTCCCGCGACTGGAAGAGCTGGCGGCCAAATTCAAACTCAACAAGTTCGAGCAGAACGTGATCGTGATGCTGATCGGCAAGACGATCTCGCCCGTGATCAAGAACCTGATCGACGGCGTGGACACGTCGCCCGTGCAGCGCATGGACGAAAGCATCATCATCAACCAGATCTTGAGCGTGTTCTGCGATACGTTCCAGGAGCAGGTCGCGCACCGCGTGTACTTCTACAAGTCGTCGCGTCTGCTCTCGCGTGGCCTCGTGAAGCTGCATCGCGGCCGCTGGCACTCGACGGCCGGCGATCTCGTGGACCAGCGCGTCGAGTTGGATCGCCGCATGCTCGACTGGGTCGTGGGACTGGACACGGAGGTGAATGAGCTCGTGGAAGGCTCGGATCTGTACCAGCCAAAGGTGAAACTGGACCAGGTCGTGCTGCCAGAGGACCACAAGACGACGATCCTGCAGACGGTCGAGAGCTACGAGGCGTTCCGCAAGTACCGGAAAAAGAGTGGCCTGGAAGACTCGATCAGCTACGGCACGGGGCTCGTGCTGCTGCTGTGTGGCGCCAGTGGCACGGGCAAGACCATGACGGTGAATGCCGTGGCGCACCACCTCAAGAAGCGCGTGCTGCTCGTGGACTTCCCGTCGCTCCAGGGCAAGCGCCAGGAGGGCGTGGAAGTGGACGCGGACCTTCGCGGTCTGTTCCGCGAGGCGGAGATGAGCAACGCCGTGCTGTTCTTCGACGAGTGTGAGACCATCTTCCGCCAGCGAGACATGGGCGGCGACCGCCTGCTGAACGCGCTGCTCACGGAGATCGAGCGGTACGAAGGCATCGTGTTTTTGGCCACGAACCGGCCGTTCGACCTGGACGAAGCCATGCACCGCCGCATCACGGCCGTGTTCGAGTTCAAGGCGCCCGACCACATCCAGCGCCGCAAGATCTGGCAGGTGCTGCTCAACAACTCGCTCAAGTGCGCGGACGACGTGGACTGGGACGCCATCTCGCTCAAGTACGAGCTGAGTGGCGGCTTCATCAAGAACGCCATCCTGTCGGCGCTGCTCAAGGCCATCTCCCGCGACGCGGAGGACCCGGTGATCTCTCACGAGGACATCGTGGCGGGCTGCGCGCTGCAGATGCGAGGCAGTCTCCACATGAAGACGTTCGACCACCGCGTGGTGCCCACGTCCGGACTGGACACGCTCATCGTGGACGACGGCGTCAAGGACAAGCTCCAGCAGATCGTCAACTTCGAGAAGGCGCGGTCCGTGATCTACGGCCAGTGGGGCTTCGACTTCGGCGAGGCCAAGTCCAAGCAGAAGGGCATGAGCGTGATGCTGTGTGGGCCGGCGGGCGTGGGCAAGGTCGCGGCCGCCAAGGCCGTGGGCTTCGAGGTCGGGCGGCCGCTCAAGCTGGTCAACTTCTCACAGCTGCAGAGCGAGTCGCCGGCCGAGACGCGCAAGTCGCTGCGCGCAGTGTTCGACGACGCGCGGCTCATGGACGCCGTCGTGGTGCTCGAGGGCTTCGAGTCGTTCGGCTCGCACTTGGATCTGGGCGGCGTGAGCGAGTCGATGGACTCGCCGCGCTTCCGCGTCGAAGTACTGCGGCTGCTGGCGCTCATGGACTCGTTCCCGGGCATCACAATCCTGGTCACGACCGTGGCGTCGTCGGCCGTGTCGTCGCTCGTCAACTCGGAGCTCGCGCGCAAGCTCAAGTTCATCGTCGAGATGCGGAATCCGAACGCGCGGCTGCGTGAGAAGCTGTGGCAGGCGTGCTTCCCGCCCAAGGCGCCGCTGGCCAAGCAGGTCGACTTCACGAAGCTGGCCGAGCGCTTCGAGCTGAGCCACACGGCCATCAGCGACGCCGTGTTCCGCGCGGCGGCCAGTGCTGCGCTGCGCGACGAGGCCGCGCGCGTCATCTCCATGAAGGACCTGCTGGAGGCCGCCGAGGTGGAGCGCAAGAAGGCGCGCGCCGGCGGCGGCGCCATGGACTCGCTCTTCATGTAATACAATGCAGTCACTCTTTATCCATGCAATGGTGTAAATGCGTCTTTGTTGTTTATGCTAGAAGGCCCCACTGCCGACGCGAGTGCCGGGATCTGCCTATGAGGATGGGAGTCGTGTCTGTCTGCTGTGTGTGCGCCGCTTAGATGCTGAAGGGCAGCTCGTTGCCGTCCACGAACTCCCGCACGACCTCGTCCTTGGTGATCGTCACGAGGCGGATGACGCCACCCGAGCTGCCGTCGCGCGCCATGGCGTGGGCCAGCGACTTCTTCACGAACGCCTGGCACTCGTCCTTGGTCATGTTTGGTCTGTCGCATTGCATGTTCCCCGTCAGTCAGTCAATACAAAGAGAGAGATCTTTCCACCCAAAGGCCACGCCAACGCACCTGTAGGCCGAGTCCACGTAGCCGTAGATGTACGTGGAGCCGCTGCCGCCGATCGCGAACTCCTGCTCCACCATGGCGCCGCCGATGGGCACGGAGAAGACCTGGCCGCCCTTGACCGGGTCCCATCCCGCCACGATG
>JAADXM010000652.1:0-15469 GCA_023337775.1 Pythium aquatile | reverse complement strand
GTGGGCGTCAAGGAGCAAGTGGCAGCGTACGCGCGCGTGTACTGTCGACTGTGGATCCTGGGTATGTGGCCTCGCAGTATGTTCCAAGTGCTGTCCATCTTCTACCAGTCGCAGCAGATCGTGCTGCCCACGACGGCCATCAATGGCGTGACGGTGGTGCTCAACTTCTTCTTGGCGTCTGGACTCACTCACGGCTCGTTTGGACTGCCCAAGCTCGGCTTCATCGGCTGTCCGCTGGGCACAACCATCGCGATGTGGGTGCGACTCGTGGGGTACTACTACTACATGCACGTGTACCGCAAGTTTGACCGCAAGACCCACGCCCAGTGGACGTGGAGGCTGCGATTTAACAATTCGAAGGCGGCAACTTCAACACTGAAGACGCTCGTGTCCATCGGCTTCCCCCTGGCGGCCGGCAATCTCTTTGAGAACGCGCAGCTCCAGACCATGGCGCTGTTCTCCGCCAAGATCGGCGAAGTCCAATTGGGCACCCACAACTCCATGATGGAGCTGTTCTTCTTCGCCACCAGTCCCATCTACGGGCTCATCGGAGGCTCTGTGACGCGGTCAGCTGCTCACCTGGGAGCTGGGAAGGCCCAGTACGCACGCATGGTCGCGCAGATCGCGGGCTTGTGTATCGCCGTGCTGTCTGTCGTCAATGGGGCGTGCATGGTGCTGTTCGGCGACCAGATCGGCCGCATTTTCTCCGAGGACCCTGCGGTCATCGCGAACTTTGGCCAGATCGCGTCCCTGGGAGCGTTCGCGTACATAA
This sequence comes from Pythium aquatile, assembly GCA_023337775.1. NCBI lineage: Eukaryota > Oomycota > Peronosporomycetes > Pythiales > Pythiaceae > Pythium > Pythium aquatile. Next base: position 14,697 of record JAADXM010000652.1, on the reverse strand, counting down.
CACTCTCGTTCTTCTACTACTCCATGGTATGTGCTATCTCCTGCTCGTCCAGCTATGCTTCACCATGGAATCTCTGACAGTCCTTGTCTGTTTTGGTAGATCGTCCTCCAGTCTCAGGCTCGGCCGCTGCCTATTATGATGGGCTTTGCTCTCGGTGCGTGGTTCGTGGGTGTGCCCACCGCGTACTTTCTCGGTCTCGGCCAGGGCCGCCACTACTTCTTCGGGATCTGGCTCGGCATGCTGTTTGGCTACATCGTGACCGCCTCCATCGGCTTCGTCGCTGCCTTCTTTCGTACCGACTGGGAACTACAGGCACAACTGGCGGTCGAGCGCTCGCGCAAGAAGAAGATGCAGGACTACGACCGAGCCCACGAGACCGACCCACTGCTACCGTAACTTAGTGGTAGCACTGCGTTGGCCCAGGACTGTTGATACACGTAGTCCTATCTCAAGAAATGCAAGCGTCATTGAAGCAGCCATGTTGATGGTTGAAAGGGTCCGCATGGCCTTTTTGTGTGGCCGCAGAGAACGTGCTGCGAACATGCTGACTGATTCTAACGAGAAGGCATTGTGCCACCGTGGCGGCTATCGTTGCTGCCGATTTGACTGTGAGTTGCTGTGCCGTCATTCTGTCATTCCGCGATCTGCTCTGTCACGAAGCCAGTGAGCCATGACGGACACGACACTTCCCGACCCCGAGTTCTCGTTCACGACGGCGCGCCTGGAGCTTCGCCACTTGCTGCCCAGCCACGCCGCATTCGTCAGTGAGCTGTACAGCTCCCCTGTCTTCCACGAAGGCAAGGAGAACCCGCAAGTCTTCCCGGTCGAGTCGGCACGCAAGCTGCTGGAAGGCCGCTTTGGGGACGTGCAGCGCAAGTTCGGGTATGGCCAGTTCCTCGTGTCTCTACGTGAGACCAAGACGCCCATCGGCACTGTGTCGCTCATGCGTGACACCCACGCTCTTCCAGACATTGGTTACGCTATCCTGACCGAGTACAACGGCCAGGGGTACGCGACGGAGGCCGCCCAGGGGCTCATCGCGTACGCCAAGACCCACTGGGGTCTCACTGGCGTCTTCGCCTTCATGGGCTCATCAAACGCGCGCAGCCAGCACGTCGCCAAGAAGATCGGCCTCGAATACCGTGGCACCCGACACCTCAAGGCCTTCGGAGGCAGCAACTGCGCCGTGTGGGCCGAGCCAGACATGGCTCAGGACCTCTCCATCTACGGCGTCCACGATGAGCCAGTAGTGTAGCCATGTCTGGTTAGTCGCCACCCTAATACAGAGCTCTCCTGAATACTCGGGTATACGTTCGACCATGTAACCCTGGTTACGATTAATGGTAGGTTCGCATACGTACTTTAGGTTTCTGCTGAGAACCGGATTCAATACCGGTACACCTACCGGTATCGTTCCACTTCGCCTTCTACCGTCGCAGCCAACCACCAGCCAACGAGCAGCTCCAGGCCATCACGAAGCGGTGCGGCGGACATCAATATTGATCGATTCGCTCCTGCTAGAATGAGCTTCCCGCGCGGCAAGAAGCAGCAGCAGGCTCCGCTGGCGGCGCCGCCCAAGGTGGTCGCGTCGGCCGCCGGCAAGAAGCGCAAGCATGCCACTAGTGACACCGCACAGACGCCTGCCACCGGTGTCACTGCCAGTGTCACCGCCACGCCTGCGGACGAGAGCATGGAGGACGTGGACGCGCTGTTCGGCAAGAAGGGCGTGGCTCAGCAGAAGAACAAGGAGCCCAAGACCGAGGCCGTGGCCGCCAAGAAGGCTCGCGTGGCGCCAGCCGCGCAGCCCAAGCAGGAGAAGGAGAAGGAGGACCTAGCCGCCGTGCTGACCTACAAGGCGCTGACCAAGGGCCTGCTTCTACTGGGCTGCGTGCGCCAGATCAACGACAGCGAGCTGCTCGTGAGTCTGCCCAACAAGCTCAACGGCGTCGTGGCGCTGGACCAGGTCTCGGACGAGTTCTACGCGCACAGCCAGAAGAAGGGCGAGCAGGAGCCGCTGCCGGCACTGGCACAGCTCTTCACAGTCGGCCAGTTCGTGCCCTGCGTCGTGCTCAGCAAGTCCAAGGAGAACGCCAGTAAGAAGCTCAGTCTGTCGCTGCGGCTGTCGCTGCTGCACGCCGAGCTGGCGCCGCAGAGCATCGTCAAGGGCATGACCGTGTTCGGCTCCATCGCTAGTGTCGAGGACCACGGCGCGATCGTGAACCTCGGCGTGCGCGGACTCACGGCGTTCGCGCCGCTCAAGGAGCTTGAGGGCGTCACGCTCCTCCAGGGCCAGCAGCTGCTCTTCTCCGTGACCAACGTGAACGCGCACACGTCGACAGCCACGCTGTCGCCCGACCGCGTGCAGGCGCTCAAGACCGTGACGCGCGGCGACGCGATCACGCTCGACCAGCTCGTGCCGGGCATGCTGCTCAACGTGCGTGTCGAGGATGTGCTCAAGAACGGCCTGCGCGTCAACTTCCTCACGTTCTTCAGCGCCACGGTCGAGCAGAACCACATGAGCAACCCGTGCCAGCTCGGCTGGGAGGCCGCCTACCGCAAGGGCATCAAGGGCCGCGCGCGTATCGTCAGCGTGGACCGTAGCAGCAAGCTCGTGACGCTGTCGATGGCGCCCCACGTCGTCCACATGAGCATCCAGCAGCCGACGTACGTGGTCGGCGACGTCATCGAGAGCGCGTCAATCGAGCGCGTCGACGTGGGCATTGGTATGCTGCTGTCACTGGCCGCTGGCAAGAAGAAGAACGCCGCTGTCACGCCAGAAGACGAGGACGAAGCCATGGACACGGACGACGAAGGCGACGACACCAAGAAGAACGGCAACTGGCAGTCGTTCCAGCCAGCGTACGTGCACATCTCGAACGCGTCGGACGGCCACCTGGACAAGCTCGAGAAGAAGTTCAACGTCGGCGAGAAGATCAACTGCCGCGTGATCGGCTTTGCGCCGTTCGACGCCATCGTGAACGTGAGCTGCAAGCAGTCGTCGCTCGACCAGATCGTGCTGCGCCACAAGGACCTCACGCCCGGTCTCAAGGTCCGCGCCAAGATCCTCGCGATCGAGAAGTGGGGCGTGATGCTCGAGATCAGCGAGGGCGTGCGTGGCGTCGTGTCAGCACAGCACGTGCCGCCGTTCCTCCAGCTCAACAAGAAGAAGAACATCAAGAAGGACGCGCAGACCAACAGCAAGTTCAGCGTCGGCAAGCAAGTCGACGCGCGTGTGCTGCGTGTGGACTTGGAGGCCAAGAAGACGTACCTGACCATGAAGAAGGCGCTGTTGGACGCGGACGACGCGCTCATCCTGAGCTCCTACGAGAAGGCCACGCACGGCACCGTCGCGCAGGGCTACATCACCAAGATCGCCGAGTACGGCGTCGTCGTCAGCTTCTACAACAACGTGTACGGTCTCGTGCCCGCCGCGCTTCTCCACCAGGCAGGTATCGTCAAGCTTGAGGAGGCCTACGTCCTCGGCCAGATCGTCAAGGCGTGTGTCACGCGTTGCGACGTGACCAAGCAGCGTCTCATGCTCACGTTTGACCTCACGGGCACTGCCACGAAGGCGGCGTCGTCCTCGGCCAAGTCCGAGGCGGCGTCTGTGAACCAGGAGCTTGTCGGCCGTGTGCTCACGAACGTCAAGGTGCTGGAGGTCGAGGCCTCGGCGTTCCGCGTCCAGACCGAGGACGGCCTGGAGGCGCTTCTGCCTTTCGTTCAGCTTACCGACTTCCCTCGCCAGACTGCGCTTGTGGATGCGATCGTCAAGAAGTACGATGCTGGCGACGTGATCGCCGAGCCCGTGCTGGTGATCTCGGTGGCCAAGGACGATCTGCTCACGCTCTCGAAGAAACCTCTGCTGCTCGAGCTGGCGGCCAAGACCAAGCACGTGCCACGTACGTTCGAGCAGGTCTCGGACCGCTCGCTGCTCGTGGGTTTCGTCGCGTCCGTGAGCCCGTCGCGTGGTGTGTTCGTGCGTTTCCTGAACAACCTCACGGCACTCGCGCCCAAGGCATTTTTGAGCGCCAAGTTCGTGTCGGAGGTCGAAGAAGGCGCGTTCGAGATGGGCGAGACTGTGGTCTGCTCGGTGGAGAAGATCGAGAAGGACAAGCAGCAGTTCGTTGTGGGCTTCCGCGAGTACGCGGCGCTCAAGAAGGCGGTGGCGACGCCGTTCCTCGAGGCTTTCCTGAAGGAGGCTGCTTCTGCATTGGATGTCGAGGCGCCCTACGCGCTCGGCAAGACGGAGAAGGCCGAGTTCCTTGGCGTGCGTCCGTACGGTGCGGTGTTCACACTTGAAAACGAAGCTGATGAAGACTCGCCAGTGACGGTGATCGTCCCTGGTCTTGATGACGAGGAGGCTTCGTGGGACGAGGGCGCCAAGGTCAAGCTGCTGCTTGTGGACTACGACGTGGAGAAGAACGTGTACTACGGCAGTGTGGACAAGGAGCTCGTGGAGAGCGGCAGCAAGAAGGCTCGCAAGCAGAAGACGCGTGACTCCAAGAACGCTGCCATCGCCAACGCGCGTGTCGTGTCGGTGCGTGACAACTACGCCGTCGTAGCCTTTGGCGATGCCGCGCAACAGCAGCTTGGTCTGCTGCAGGTGTCGGACTTCTGGTGCCCTTCGCGTACGTGCGAGAGCGCCGAGTTGGAGCTCGGTGCTACCGTCGCGTCTGCCATTGTCGCCGTGCCAGCGCTTGCCTTGGGCAACACGAAGACGCCTTTCGACGGGCTTCCTCTGCTCGCCTACGAGGACGAAGACCTGCTCAAGACGGCCTCCAAGACCAAGAAGACCAAGAAGGACAAGGACGAGAACGCTGAGCATTTGCCAAAGTACTCGAGCGAGGACCTCGCGCTCGGCAAGCTCGTGACTGGCCGCATCATCACCATCAAGGAGAACTCGCTCGAGCTCAAGCTCAAGGCCTCCAGCAAGTGTGGGAAGGTCGTGGCCACGGTCTCCGTTGTGGACGTGGACGAGGGCAGCGAGGACCATCCGTTCGACCGCTTCAACGTCAACCAGGTTGTGCAGGGCCGCGTGCTCGCTGTCGTGGAGAAGGGTGCCAACCAGCGCAAGGCTGTGAGCGAGACCAACCCAGCCAACTTCCGTGCACTGAGCGTGTCGCTGCGTGCGAAGGATGTCGCGAACGACGACGTCTCCTCGCTGGTGCGTGCCGACTGGCAGGAAGGAAGCGCCGGTCGCGCTTTGCTTACCGTGGGCACTGCCATTGAGGGCGTGGTCGTGGAGCAGGAGGCCGAGGGTGTGCTTGTGCGTCTGAGCCACCGCGTGGTCGCCTTCGCGAGCGCCATCGAGCTGTCCAAGGACCTTGCCGTGCTCAAGGACTTCCGCCAGCAGTTCCCTCTGGGCAAGCGCGTCCAGGGCTGGATCGTCGGTGTCGAGGAGGAGAAGAAGCACGTGGATCTGTCGCTCATCCGCACGTCTGCGAAGGCTCAGGCGACGCTCACGCCAGGCTCGGTCGTCATCGGTATGGTGACCACCAAGATCCCGGTGCTCAAGGCGCCTGCCGTCATGGTGCAGCTGGGCGTCCACACGTTCGGTCGTGCCGATGTGACGGAGCTGCTCCCACCAACGCAGTGGAAGAACGCCATGCACACGCTGCTTCCATTCGCGCACGGCCAGTTCGTGCAGTGTGTCGTGCTCACGTCGGCGTCGTCGGCAGCCTCGCACATCGATCTGTCGCTGCGTGAAGACGCTGTGAGCGACGCGAAGAGCTACGCCAAGCAGACGCTGCCAGAGTTCACGGTAGGCTCGCTCGTGACCGCCGTCGTCGCATCGACGACCACGAACGGCTGCTTCCTGCGCGTGAACCGCTCGACGGGCGCGCGTGTGCTCCTGCGTGACCTCAGCGACGAGTTCATCAAGGACCCGATCAAGGAGTTCCCAGCGGGTAAGCTGGTCGTGGGTCGTGTGACCAAGGCGACGAGCAAGGGCCTGGAGCTGAGCCTGAAGGCGTCGGTCGTGTCGGAGGACGTGGCGATGGTCAAGTGGAGCGACCTGAGCGAGGGCATGACGGTCAAGGGCACCATCACTAAGGTGCAGACCTACGGCGTGTTCGTCAAGATCGAGAAGAGCAACATCAGTGGTCTGTGCCACATCTCGGAGATCGCGGACGAGCGTGTGACCCAGTCGCTGGACCAGATCTTCTCGCCTGGCGACTACGTCAAGGCCAAGATCCTCAAGATCGAGGACCTGCGTGTGTCGTTCGGCCTCAAGCCGTCGTACTTCGAGGGCGAGCCAGAGAGCTCGGACGAAGAGGAGGAGGAGGACGAGGAGGAAGAGGACGATGACGAGGCCGAGGCCATGGAGGTCGACGAGGAGGACGACGAGGAGGAGGAGGAAGAGGACAGCGATGACGAAGAGGAGGAGGAGGCGCTTCCGAAGAAGGTCAAGAAGTCGGCGAAGTCGGAGCCTATGGACGTGGACGTGGAGGAGGACCTGCCGTCGTCCGACTCGGAAGACGAGGAGGAGGAGACCAAGGCCAAGTCGGTCGAGTTCACGTGGGACGGGTTCGCCAACGTGCTGGACAAGCCCAAGAAGTCCAAGTCCAAGGCTACTGCTGAGGACTCGGAGACCGAGTCGGATGACGAGGACGCCGACGACAAGAAGAAGGCGCAGCAGCTCAAGCACAAGCAGAAGAAGCAGACGGACGAGTGGATCGCGCTGCGCGAGAAGGCTCTCGCGAGCCAGGACGAGCGACCGCAGTCGGCCGACGACTTCGAGCGTCTGCTGGCAGTGAACCCGCAGAGCGCGTTCGTGTGGATCCAGTACATGGCGTTCCATGTGTCGCTCACGCAGGTGGATCTGGCGCGTGACGTGGCGGTGCGTGCGACGTCGGCCGTGTCGTTCCGTGACGAGAAGGAGAAGCTCAACGCGTGGGTCGCGTACCTCAACTTGGAGCACGACTTTGGCGACGAGGCGTCGTTCCTGCGTGTGTTCAACAGCGCGCTGCGTGTGAACCACCCGAAGCGCGTGTACCTGCAGCTCGTGGACATCTACGCGCGTGCCGGCGAGCTCAAGGACGCCGAGACGACGCTCGCGACCATGCAGAAGAAGTTCCGCAAGTCGAAGCAGACGTGGCTGCGTGCGCTCACGTTCCACGTGGTCCAGCAGAGCGACACGGGCAAGGCCGCGGCCGAGACGCTGCAGAAGGCGCTGCAGGCGCTGGCGCCGCACAAGCACTTGGCGGTGATCCTCAAGTACGGCCAGCTCATGTTTGAGCACGACGAGCTGGAGAAGGCGCGCACGATCTTCGAAGGCATCCTCGCCAACTACCCCAAGCGTCTCGACCTGTGGAACGTGTACCTGGACAAGGAGATCAAGTTCAACGGCGGCGACGCCGAGTACGTGCGCGCGCTGTTCGGGCGGCTGCTGGCCATGGACTTTTCGGCCAAGAAGATGAAGTTTCTGTTCAAGAAGTTCCTGGCGTTCGAGCAGACGCACGGCGACAGCGACAGCGTGGCCCACGTCAAGCAGTTGGCCAAGGACTTTGTGGCCCAGGCCGCATCCACGGGCGCGTCGGCATAGGCGTCTGTCCACCACATAGAGCAACAGGTATGCATGCGACCAAAATATATATTGTGTGAACAGTCAGGGGAGAGAGGAACGGATATGTGTCTGCAAATAGGCTTGTGAGAGGCGAACGGTGGCGCGTGAAACGGCTTGGCAGTGCGTCGTGAGAGAGGACAAAGCCAGCAGTCACGCCGGTTGTAGTGGAGTGGAGGATGGCGCGTGGCGAGTAGGAGCCCAGCCAAGATGACGAGTGTACTACTACGTGAGACCGACACCAGGGCTGACGTCACAAAGGAAGCAGCGATGGACGAGCCGCCGCAGAGGAGATCGACGCTGCTACGGTCTGTCGCGGACGCGTTTGTGAGCGACGGGTATGACGCGGAAGAAGCAAACGACCGGCGTCGAAGCTGCGACCACACGCGGCGTCGCAGGCATCGACTGTCCGTGGACGACAAGCTCAAGATCCGCAAGACGTCGCTGATCCTCACGAACCCACAGGCACACGCGTTGGTGCTCACGCACTGCGAGAAGACGCGCCTCGAGCGGCTTCAGGAGCTGTGCTTCCGCAGCCACATCAGTCGAACGAGCATCTCAAACAACCACCGCGTCAGCGTGTCCAGCGCACTGCCATCGGAGACCTCGACGAGCGACTTGGAGGCTTGCGGACAGCGAGACCACGAGCCAAAGCCCACGACGCCACTCGACTTGACGCGGCTCTGGCTGCGCGTGCACATCAAGACGCGGCCGTTCCGAGCGGTGTTGTACAGCGTGATCCTCACGGACGTCGTGGCGCTGGCCATGGACGAGCGCACAGGCGACACGCTCACGTGGTTCTCCGTGCTCGACGTCGTGTGCACGCTGCTGCTGTTTGTCGAGATCGCGCTCAAGTGCTTCGCGTTCGGCGTGTTCCAGGGCCACAACGCGTACTTCACTCACAAGAAGCTGGCCGTGCGGGCGCTCAACGTGCTGCTGCTCGTGTTCAGTCTGCTTTCGTACGCGTTCGGATACAAGTGGCGCGTGCTTCGTGGGCTCAAGACCTACCGCTGCCTCACGCTGTACGCCGGTCTGCGGCGGATCCTGCGGTCGCTGGCACGAGCCATTCCGTTTCTCGCCAACGTCGCGACGCTCGCGTTGTTTTTCCTCTTTGCGTTCTCGATCTTCGGCCTCGAGGCCTACAGAGGAGCGTACGACCGGCAGTGCGTCTTCGACGATACTCAAGACCAGTCGCCCGCCAACGGCACGCAGTGGACGGCGTTCCCGCGCATGTTCTGCTCGTCCAACGCAACGTGTCTGTCGCCCATGGTCTGCAGCGACGTGGGGCCGCCGTCACGCCACGTCAACTTTGACTCGGGTCTCTCGGCGCTGTTCCTCGTCTTCCTCGTGGTCGCGCAGGACGGCTGGGTCTCCGATATCATGGAGCCCGTGGTCGAGGCCACGTCGCACCTGTCGGCTCTGTTCTTCGTGGCGATCGTCGCGTCCATGGTGTTTCTGGTCGTGAATCTGTTTGTCGCCGTCATCACGACGTCGTTCATGAACTTCTCGGTCGAGTCGGCACGCGCGAGAGAGCAAATGGAAGGAGACGACGACGGAGACGCCGAGGGAGATGGCGCAGCGCCCCACAAAGTGCGAGGCTCGATGCAAAAGATGGATCCGCAGGCCGAGGACACGCGCGTGAGTCTCATCATGGGCGCGACGCTGGCGCTGGAAGAGTCGATCCAGAGCCAGCAACAACCTGATCATCAGGACGCTGATGATGTGCCCAAGAGCCCCATTGCCACGATGCTGGCACGCACTCGCAAGTACCGATCGCTGCGTAACCTCACAGTCGACGCGACCCGCGAGCTGATCCAGAACGCGACGCCCGTGGAGGAGTTCCTCGCGCGAAAGGCGTTGACGACCAAGCCGAACACGGTCGTCCCGATCCCAGAGGACCAGCCTGTGGACGACGAGGACGTCGCAGATAGTGCTACAGGGGCTGTCGCCCATCGAGTCCGATCGTCGATTGGCTCGACGCCTGGCACGTCACGGCGTCCGACGAAGCTAGGGGACGCCGTCAACGCCCAGGGCACAGTGACGTCGCTGACGAACGTGCTGGACCCAGCGAGTCCCCAGTGGCTCCAGCATCTGCAGCGTATCGTGCTCTCCAAGCGCTACGACGACGTGATCACGGGCTGCATCGTCGTGAATACGTGCTTTCTGCTGGTCGAGTTCCGCGACATGGCGCCGTGGATCAAGACCATGCTGTCCGTGGCCGAGTACTTCTTCGCGACCATCTTCCTGGGCGAAATGCTGCTTCGTATCGTGGCGCTGCGTGGTCTGCGACGGTATCTCACGACGACGGAGCGGTGGTTCGACTTCCTCGTCGTGGTCTGCACGAGCGGCAACCTCGTGCTCAACAACTTGCCCAACGACTCGACGTTTTCCGGTCTCAACAGCGTGTCGTCCTTGCGGACGCTGCGTGTGACGCGGCTCATGATGAAGTGGGACGGCACCCGCAAGCTCATCGAGTCGGTGCGCAAGTCGTCGCGTGGCGTGATGGACGTCGTGGTGTTTCTCATCCTGTTCCAGGTCGTCAACTCGATCGTGGCCATGCAGCTCTTCGGTGGCGGCGGCTACTTGGACGGCGGCGACGGCTCGGATCCCCCACGGTGGAATTTCGATACGTTTCTGCGGTCATTCCTCACGCTGCTGCAAGTGATCACGGCGGACCAGTGGTCCAGCATCACGTACGACGCTGTGAACGCCGCCAACCCGCACGTGCTGCTCGTGCCGTTCCTCATTGTGATCTTTATCATCGGCCAATACGTGCTGCTGAACTTGTTCATCGCTGTGATTCTGGAGAACTTTTCCATCTCGGAGGAAGAAGCGTACCAACTCCAGCTCGAACAGATCATCGCCATCCCCAAGGAGCTCGACATCTACGAGAAGATCGAAGAAGAAGGCGTGCGAGCGTTTGGCGAGATGGAGCAGCTGGACAACGTCAGCAACGTCAAGCTGCGGATGTTCCTGGGTCTTGATGGGGGAGGAGGAGCAGCAGGAGGCGAGGACGGCGAGGGAGGAGAGATCTACGGTAGTGGCCGTGTGCAGCAGAAGCCGTCTTCGCGTGGCGTGGCGGTGCTGTGGCGACGCCTGTGCAGGCGTGTGGTCCGCAGTCGTCTGTTCCAGCGGACCGTGCAGCTCATGATCCTCGTGAGCTGCCTCACGCTCGTGCTGGACGACCCGCATCCAGAGATCCAGGTCGAGCCGCCGGACGAGAGACTAGTGTTGGCGCTCAACGTCTGCAACACTGTCGCACTGGGCGTGTTCGTCGTCGAGTTCATCGCCAAGGTCGGTGCCAGTGGCTTTGGCTTCGCGTACCTGCGTATGCTGGCGTTCCATCGAGACGACAAGCTCGGCTTCGTGAAGAAGCAGGCGTACATCGAGGACAAGTGGAACCAACTGGACTGCGTGCTGCTGCTGCTCACGGTCTCCGATACGGTGATCTCGCAGTTCGACGACTCGCTACGAGCCGCTCGTATGTTCCGTGCAGGCCGCGTGCTGCGGCCACTGCGCATTCTCAACCACAACCACGAGATGAAGCTGATTCTGAGCGCCGTGGCGCAGTCGCTGCCCCACGTCGGCAACGTCTTCGGGCTCTGTATCCTCGTGTACATCATCTTCGGCGTCGTGGGGCGGTCGCTCTTCAGCGGCTTGTTCTTCTCGTGCAACGACAGCAGCATCGCTACTATGGACGAGTGTGTGGGCTTCTACTCGGTCCAATTGGATGGCGCGCTCCTGGCTCTGCAGGAGGCGTCAGCTCGCTCTGTACAAAGCGGCGAGATCCTCGTGCCGCGAGTGTGGAGCAACGCGCGGTTTTCGTTCGACAATATCGGCTCGGCGTTCCTCACGCTGCTGGAGATGACGTCGCTCAAGTGGATCGACAAGACGTTTGCCGCCATGGACATCACGGGCTCCAACAAGCAGCCCGACCAGGACCACGCGCCGCAGAACGCGCTGTTCTTCGTGCTGTTTGTGTACATCGGCTCGCTGTTCGTGATCCGGCTCTTTGTTGGCGTTCTCGTCGAGCAGTTCCAACGCAACAACGGCACCCAGATCCTGACCGAGAGCCAAAAGTCCTGGGTCGACTTGGAGAAGTTCGTGCTGCTTCTCAAGCCCATGAAGCGGATCCCACGCCCCGCCACGTTGCTGCAGGACAAGCTCTATGATCTCTGTCAGCACCGGTACTTCAGCCGTGGCGTCGCCGTCGCGATCCTCTTGAACGTGGCGCTGCTGCTGTTCAACCCGACCAACAACTCGAGCACGACGACCACCACCGTTTCGACTGAGTCCGAGTCGTTCCAGGTCATCGAGATGCTGTTTCTGGCCATCTTCACGACCGAGGCGCTGCTCAAGTGCCTCGCCTTCCGCCACCACTACGTGCTGAGTCCTGCAGGCGCCTTTGAGCTGCTCATCTTGGGCGGCTCGCTCGTGGCGTACTTTCTCGCCACGGGAATCCACGGTCTCATCCAGACTGGTCGAGTGTTTCGAATGATGCGCGTGCTGCGGTTCGTGCGGCTCAACCGCGGCGTCTACGCCGTGTTCCAGACGTTCCGCGCGAGTCTCAAGCCCATCGGCCACATCTTTTTCCTGCTGTTCATGATCTTCTTCATCTTCGCGATCGTCGGGCGGCAGCTCTTTGGCGGCGTGCGGTACGGCGCGAGTCTCAACCGGTTCTCCAACTTTCGCAGCTTCGGCTCGTCGTTCCTGTTGCTCTTCCAGATCATGGCTGGCGACGATTGGCACCTCACGATGACCGACTGCATGCAGTCTAAGCCCTTCTGCGTGGAGCGCACCGATGCCAGCGGCAAGGTCGAGTCGGACTGTGGCAACACAGCGGGTGCTGTGGTGTACTTCGTCACGTACGTCACGCTCGTCGTGTTCTTCCTGCTCAATCTGTTCATCGCCGTCGTGCTCGAGAACTTCCGCAGCTGCTACTTGCAGGGAGACGTGTGTCCCATCTCACTGCAGGACTTTGAGTCCTATCGCGAGGTGTTCATGAACTACGACCTGACCAACTCGGGCAGCTTCCCTCTGTGGCAGCTCGCGAGCTTCCTCAGGGAGCTACCTGGGGGACTGAGGATCGATAGCAAGGAGCACCGCACGGCGTTTCTTCAGATACGCAGCCAAGTGCAGGCGCTGCAGGAAAGCTGTGCCCAGCAGCGCTGTCGGCGGCCGTTCTTCAATGAGCTGCTACGTATGCTGTGCATCCACCAGCTCGGCATCCGCTGCTTGCCGTACGAGCAGCAGCGCGACCGTGTGAAGCAGATCTTTATCTATAGGGCCAAGGTTGCTGACATGCTCGTCGAGTCGGCGGTCAAGGGCTTCGTGCAACGGTGGCGACGACGGAAAGAGAGGGAGAACATGGCCAAGCTGCGTAGCAAGATGACGCCGGAGACCGCGGCGCTGGTAGCGCGTAGCGTGGATGAAAGCAGTGGGGTGGCGGTGGCAAGACAGAGGCGGAGATCCACAGGAAGCGTCGAGTCCTTCCGACGAGTGCACGTGATAACGGAGACTGTGGGCCAGACGCCAGACGCCAACGATGCAACAGTCAAGAACCAGAAGGTGGCGTTGGACTGCGCGTTGCTGGCGATGGAGATCGTGAAAGGAGCCGTCGCAACTGCCGTCGGCAAGGTGGCATCGGCAGGTGACACACACAGGGAGAAGGAACCAGTTTGGCAAGAGGATCAAGAGGTAGAGAAGAGTCGCAACCGTCCCAAACACAAGAAGCACAAGCCGCACAAGCACAAGCAGAAAGAGATCGAGAGCCAGGATCGTGAAGACAACGGGGAGGGGCGACTGATCCGCAAGAGCGCACGTGAGGACGAGCCTCTTCACGCGCCCAGACGGCTGCCCAAACTTGCTCACAAAGTCGTGCCGACCTAATAGACAGAGTCAGGAGCCATGTACAGCGTTGTCGTGCTACCGTATGTCCAATAGTCTGCCGAGGGTGCCAGCACTGCTGGCCCAGCAGACTGTATGCGTCCAGTGCGAGCGGCCTGCGTTCTAGTCTGCCGAGTGCTCTCTACAACACGTGTAGCAGCATGGCAATGGACTCAATGGCACACCAGCCGGCATGTCCGCTCCAAAATTTTGTCTTGCAGGACAGAGATGCGAGGCGGTGCCACTGTGGCATGCGTCCCACTGGGCACAGCCACGTGCTCTAGCACATCGAGTTTACGGTGCTATAGCTCTACGGTACTGCGAGTGGACAATGGCGACGTTGAAGGGATCCGTGTCACCCCTCCAGCCGGTCGACTTACCGGAGATCGATCCAGTTACTTTCCGGACGTTACAGCGGTCACAGTGGGACGACTCACACCTACCAAAACCAATACAAGTCAGCTTGCTAACCAACATCACACAGATTTGACTGTATGAGATACCTCTAATAACTGATGGGTGCTAAGTGCATGGACGACCCGAGTAACGCTGGCGCCATGGCGTTGGCTGTGATCGTTCGCTGCAATGGCCACTTGTCTGAATCGGGCCTGGCCAAGAGGGTGCTCCAGGGAGACTTGAATGGAGTCCCCTGCCAGGTTCTTCAGGTGGATGGCAGGCTCCTTCTCACTCTCAAATTGGTTTCTCCATCGCCACGACACGTTCCAGCCATGAAGATCATGAGAGCGCAGGCTCTGGTACTCGTCGTGGGGCTCGCTGCCACGTCGACGACCTCAGCTGCCACTCTCACATGCAAGCAGCCGTCCAACGCCGTGTCCAACTGGTACTACAACACACGCTTGGAGGGTCCCTACGAGTGCGAGGCCAAGATGGACACCAAGCCATCGGCCATGCTCAAGGCGTACCGCAAAGGCGGCACTCTGGGCATCCACTGGAAGTACACGACCAACGCGCAGGATAGCGACTGCCTGACAAACTGGACGTACTACGACAGTGATGGCACAACGGTTATCCAGACCGCGACACGCACGATCGGTAACGGAAGCAACCGCTGGTGCGCGCTGCCTGTGTACCGTGCTGGAGGCGTTCAGGGCAAGCAGTACGAATACTGCGACTGCTCCACGCCCACGACTGCACCACCAGTAACAACGAAGCCACCGCCAACGTCAGCTCCTACCGAGACGCCAGCTCCAACGGAGACGCCAGCTCCTACCGAGACGCCAGCTCCAACG